>WAAD01036229.1:2329-16993 GCA_013389945.1 Fregata magnificens | reverse complement strand
GATATGAAAACAAATAAAAAGAGAAAGAACAATTGAAAAACACAGTGGGAGAATGGGTGGAGTAAGTTGCAAAAAGGGTATAAAATTATTAAATTTTGGTTTAGTACAAAAGCAAAGCGAAAAGATGTTTTATGTAACACAAAATTAAAGTGTCTTTTTTTTTCATTTGTAAGAAAGGGATATAATTTACACTAGTTGAGTATGGGACCCTAGACAATTAGTAGGAAAATATTGTTTGTCTATAATGTTTGTTTGGAGTCAAGGTTTGGATCCAAAAGTCACTGGTCAAAATACATATTTAACCACAGAATGCACCTTGAACTCTAACATTGCTGGGATCTAAGATGTGGTGGGGAGACATCCTCCAGAACAAGAATTTTACAGTACCTTCCCAGTGAAAAAGGAGAGATGAGAGATGGCACCGGCGTATTTAAGGTGAATGTCTGCATTACAAAGCACAGCACCCTAAAGACATCCAGTTAGCTCTGAGACCTGACATGTCTCTTCAGAGCATGTGGTACTATGCAAATACTAATGCAAACAATATCTCCCAAAGCAGAACATCCGTTGCTGTGTGGTACTGCACCTGGATTAATTAGCCCTGCTGTTAGAGCTAATGAGCCTGGGCAGAGTGCTGCAGTAATGCAGCTTGGCTCTTTTTTTGCACCATGAAGTGTGGGCAGACTCTAATTAGTAGGCCAGGAGATGAATACAATGTCTGTAAACCTGTCTTTTTCCAAGGAAGCTAAGCTAACATGTTTTATGTTGCAACTGGAAATTGTATACTTTAACCAGAGTGTGTTATGGCCATTGTAAGGAACTTTTTCAACATTTATAATTTGACAGGCTAAATCAGTGCACATGGCTCAGCTTCACATCCCCTTCCTTGGCAGTGGCTTTCTTTAATTTTTTAGTGAACAGAGATCTGAAAATCATGTCTCAGTCGTGGTTGAACAATAACGGTTCCTCATCAAATACAAAGAATTAATAGGGAAGACAATTTTGGTCATTAATAAGGTTTTCAAATGTTGTAATTACGTTTTGAGAATTAGTAAGCAGTGAAAAAATTCAAATGACTGAGATTTTGCACTGTATGGCTGAAGTCGAGGGAACATCAAATTAGGTGTAAAGGCAAGTTTTGAGAGGAAGTATGCTTTAAAGCATAATTTACAGTATAATTGCATTTTCTATGTGTTTTGTGAGATGTATATGCTCACAAGGAGTGAGGTCCAGTTTTGGCTGAGGATTACAAATTGGGTGGAATCAATGATTATTTCAAAGACTAAAGCAAAGTATAAAACTCTAAAGAAAACTACCAGGTGACTCAGTTTGTCTATCTGAACACTAAATTAAAAATATGACATAACCTAGTTATTTATGTAATACTAATATGCTAAGCAGTTAAACAATGATTTAAGTTATAGTATCATGCATGCAAAATAAGTTTAACCTGAGTTGTTTTTTGATAACTGTACAACAAAGTTAGTTAAGCAGGCTGCATGTGGAACAGACAGTTGAAATTGTAGATTGAAGTCTGAAAAAGATAACTACATATAAAAGTCTAACTATGACAAACATCCTCCAGAAAACTCATGATGAAGAACAGTGGAAAGCTGAATTAATATAATCTGATAAATAACTTAGGAAAATATTCACAAAATATAAATATAAAATACCAAGTGTATGTTGTTAATTATTCAACTTAACCAGTCTGTGTGTTTCTTAAGGTAAATGCTACTTGGTTTTTTGTATGCAAATGTGAATTTATAATTTTATATATTGGAGAAATCAATATAATTTACTAAATATACAATAATATTGTGAATATTTGGACTTCTTAGATTTTTTTTCTGAAAGTAGAGGATACAGGCACATTAATGTGCCTGGACATGGTCCTGGGCAACTGGCTATAGATGGCACTGTCACCGAAATCGGGAATAAACCTTGTAACACCAATGTAATGTTAAAAGGCAGGCATTCTTTATTCACGGCGCCGGGAACACGGGGGATAGCTCCTCCCAAGATCGTGTTCCTCTTAATCAGTCTAAGAAACAATCTTTTATACATGTACAGATACATAGCCAATACATATTCATTATCCTTCTGTTAAATGATTGGTTAAGAACTCTTCGCCTACCATGTAAATGACTACGCATGCCCACTATGATTTGTGAGACTTTTACTTCCTTGTTCTTTTGAGTCGGAGGGTTTCTTGAGTCGGTGGTNCTTGAGCAGCATTGCTGGTGCATAACATGTTCCTATAATTACATCTTCACAAATTATCATAAGCCTACATTATATTATATTTCATTATTGTTTAGTTCCCCACTATTTTGGTTACAGCCCTGCTTGAGCAGGGTAGTTGGACCAGATGCCCTTGGAGGTCCCTTTCAACCTCAGCCACTCTGTGATTCTGTAATTCTGTGATACTGTATTGTTGAGATGCACATTTAGGTTTTTTTCAATGTCTTTCTAATACAGTCATTAGGACTTTTTAGAATTCCTTCTCCCAAAATTTCCCTTTTGGAATTTTCTGGAAGAGAATGTCCACTGGGTATGAAATTTAAGTATTTCAAAACTTACTTTATTTTGCCTCAGGACAATTTTCAGACTATTTCTTTCCAACAAGAAGAAATTTTGATTCAAAATGATATCTCTAATTAACACTAAGTACCACTAGGATATAATGATTTCTTTTTTAAACAACAGGAAAGCCTCAGGAAAGCTATGTACCCAGAGATTTGTGGATGCAGAAGCAGGAGATGGGACTGTATAGCAGGCAACCCCACTTACTACCTGCTGCAGGTAGTCCTGTCTGAGACAGAGACGGGGTATTGCATAACCTGGCTGCAGCGCTTCTGTCAGCAATAGGACTGGAGTGGCCCTTGCAGGGAGGGCTATTTTATTTGCTGTGGGCAGGGCAACAGCTCAAGTCATAAAGCAGGTACAAGAGGGACTGATATCTCTATTGCGTAATCTTTCCAGTCAAATATTCTGCTATAAGCCCGACAAGCACACATATGCTGTCCTCGTCTCCTGGACCTCTACACATACACATACCATGAAGAAACATAGACAACACACATACGCCTCATTCAACCTCCGTAAATAAACACACAGTGTCAGTACAAACTTCTGCTCTTCACCCCTCAGCCATATTTACCCGTACACCACCCAGACCTACTCCCAACCTTACATCCCACCCCACTGTTACCTTTCTTCTGACTCTGCTTTCTCAGCCCATATCATCTACATACTCTCAGACACACACAGAGGTATTTATGCATCAATTCCTCCCTATTTCTTGCATGCATGGTTGAGGAGGCATCAAGATCCATGTCACATTATTCTGAAGAGTTCACATTGCACAGGAAATGCTGTCTGCATGAAAGAGCACATGCTGAACAGCTGCTGAAAATGGATAGGACGAGCTGGTGATGACAGGGAGGTAAGTAGGAATATGTGAGGCATACCCTCAAGAAACTAGGTAAGTTTAGGGGAAAACATCTGGTATCTCATGTACACAAGAGGGGTGGGCAAAATTTGGGCGCTGCTGGCTGTCCCCATGGCCAGTTCAAACCATGGGAAGCCACATATAACTAGCCTCAAGGGAGCGCCAGCCACCAGGAACATGGCAACCAAGTCGCACAAATAGGGAGCAGCGTCTGTTGGGAATGATGTCAGCAGTTTGCGCAGCATTTCACACAGAGGACCACGTGGGAAGGGCTGCACACTGTGCCAGTAATTGGGCTGCTGCCTTCTCTGCTTGCCCACAGGCTCAGGCTGCAGCCCTGACAGTCAGCCCAATTAATTCGTGGCTGTGCAAGCCTACCCAGAAACTTGAGGTCTCTGGGAAATTAGAATTAGAAGGATGATATCTTTCAAAATAATTACACTTTTAGAAGTAGACTCTTTTTCTAAGAACTATAAGGACACTGTAACCTGCTGAGAGAAAATGGTATCCACCTACCACAACTACAAGTTTGTGGCTGAAACACAAATGGAAAGCACTACAGCCTAAGTGTGCTAACCACTCCACCCAAACAGACCTCCCAAGGACTGAAATAACTGTCTATACTTTAAGCTGCATGGAACTTGGTGGGGAATTTTTATGGTACCCCTTGAGGCAAATTAAGCACACATTTGTGCTTAAATATAAAAGAAAAAATTAATTAACAATGCAGTGGGCAGAGTCCCACTGCAATACACACGTTCTACAATGGAGTCTGCAAAGATGCATCACAAGCAGATTCCTCATATACACTTGCACCAGTACCAATCCCTTGAGCAGTTTCAGCGAGCACCTCAGCCTGGGGGTGGGTCCATCCCCCAGCCCAGTTCTGCTGCCCAAACGTGGCCCCTGAGCTTGGGCCCCTGAGCGTTCCCATTCCAGGATGGTCTACAAGACAATGTTGAGGCTGTTTCTTATCTCATCACCAAGGGAAACTGCATTCCCTTGCAAGGAATCATTCTGCCTCTGGCATTCCTGCTTCCAGCCAGTTTAACCCCTTCTTGCAGTTGGGCCTTCTTGCCCTCCTTGCCAGATCATTCCTCAGTCACAAATTACCACTGCTGAGCAGTTACTATTAGAATTTCCCTTCAAGCTCTAGTATCTGGAAGTCCCCCTAGCACCTGAAGGCAACAGTGGATGCCACAGCTCCAAGTGTGCCCAGCTGGAAGAACTTGGACAAGTAGCTATGTTGCCAGAGGAGCTCAACAAGTGTCCAGGAATGTGAGCAGGAGATTGATACATGGTATTGTGCACTGTCCTAGGTTGAGCAACAGCCCTGCCTTAAGTCTGTGCAAGGGGAAGGTAAGCCTGAATTCATCCTCAAGCTGACTGACACAAGTAACTCATGAGATCACAGAATCACNCAGTTACTATTAGAATTTCCCTTCAAGCTCTAGTATCTGGAAGTCCCCCTAGCACCTGAAGGCAACAGTGGATGCCACAGCTCCAAGTGTGCCCAGCTGGAAGAACTTGGACAAGTAGCTATGTTGCCAGAGGAGCTCAACAAGTGTCCAGGAATGTGAGCAGGAGATTGATACATGGTATTGTGCACTGTCCTAGGTTGAGCAACAGCCCTGCCTTAAGTCTGTGCAAGGGGAAGGTAAGCCTGAATTCATCCTCAAGCTGACTGACACAAGTAACTCATGAGATCACAGAATCACAGAATGGTAGGGGTTGGAAGGGACCTCTGGAGATCATCTTGTCCAACCGCCCTGCTTGAGCAGGTACACAGGGTGCACAGGACCGCATCTGGGTGTGTTTTGAATATTTCCAGAGAAGGAGACTCCACAACATCTCTGGGCAGCCTGTTCCAATGCTCTGTCTCCCTCACAGTAAAAAAGTTTTTCCTCATATTCGGGTGGAACTTCCTGTGTTCCAATTTGTGCCCATTGCCCCTTGTCCTGTTGTTGGGCACCACTGAGAAGAGTCTGACCCCATCCACTTGACACCCACCCTTTAGATATTTATAAGCATTGATAAGATTCCCCCTCAGTCATCTCTTCCCTGGGCTAAACAAACCCAGGTCTCTCAGCCTTTCCTCATAAGAGAGATGCTTCAGTCCCCTGATCATCTTTGTAGCTCTCCACTAGACTCTCTCCAGTAGTTCCCTGTCTTTCTTGAACTGGGGAGCCCAGAACTGGACACAGTACTCCAGATGTGGCCTCACTAGGGCGGAGTAGAGGGAGAGGATAACCTCCCTTGACCTGCTGGCCACACTCCTTTTGATGCTTTTGACCCTTTTGATGAAGGAGACTGGACCCTTTTGCTCAGGGCAGAAGGAAGAATCTTCCTCCATCCCCTGAAGTGCCTCCACATAGCAGACCCAATGCTCTGGGGTTGGAGAATGAAGAGCATGTGAGTAATGGACAGGATTCAGGAGAAGTTGACCATGCAAACTTGATCCAGCTACCCACCCGCATTAAAAGCAGTGCCACCAGAAAAGCATGTTAGGCATTAGTAATTGGAGATTCCTTACTGAGAGGCACCAAAGCATCCATTTGCCATCCAGACAATTTCTTTAGAGAAGTTTACTGCCTACCAGGAACTCATGTTCTTGATTTCATTGAGAGGTTACTGAGGCTGATGAACCCTACAGACTGTCATCTGCTCCTACCATTCCATGTAGAGTCTAATGATACTGTGACAAGGCAACTTAGAACAAAGAAAAGGGAGTGTATTTCCTTTGGAGCAATGTTAAAGGGGCAGGAGCACAGGTGGTGTTCTCCTCTACCCTCCCAGTCAGAGGAATGGGTTCAGAAAGGAGGAGTCAAATTGAATAGGTGAATGCCTGGCTGCATAGCTGTTGCCATATTCAAGGATTTGGCTTCTATGATCATGGATCTACCTTTGAGAAGCCAGCTGTTTTGGGAATGGATGGGAGTCACCTGACCAAGAGGGGCATCTTCACCAACAGGATGGCCAGACTAGACTTAGTCAGGGAAGGGGATGGAGTTTTGAGCAACAAAGAGCCAGGGGTTGCTGATATATTAGGAACCAACGGGGAAACACCTGTGAAATGCCTCAAAGGAATTAGTGTTTCTTCCTCTAAAAAGGTGACATGGCAGATAGCCCAGCTGAAGTGCCTGTATACAGATGAGTGTAGCATGGGTAATAAACAAGACGAGTTGGAAACCGCTGTGCAGCTAGAAAGCTATGATCTAACTGCTATCACTGAAACTTGGTGGGACGAAACACACAACTGGAATGCTGCAATCGATGGCTGTAAACAGGTCAGAAGGGACAGGCAAGGAAGGAGGCGGGGCAAGGGTTGCCCTCTATGTAAAAAAAATTGATTGATTACACAGAGCTGTCTTTGAAAAACAGTGATGAACAGATTTGAGAGTTATGGGTGAAAATTAGAGGCCAAGCCAACAAAGGGAAATGTTGTGGCTGGTGTTTACTACAGGTCGCCCAATCAAGGGGAGCCTCTTGGTGAACCTCAGCTACAGGAAGCATCATGCTCACAGGCTCTGGTCCCTCTGGGGGACTTCAGTCCCCTGGCATCTGCTGGCAAAGTAGCATGGCAAGCTGTAAACTGTCTAGGAGACTCTCGGAGTGCATTGAGGATAGGTTCATAATCCAGGTGATAGCCTAACCAGAGGCAAACTGTTACTGGACCTGTTGGTTACCAAACAGATTAACTAATTAGAGAAGTTAAGACTGGTGGCAGCCTGGGCTGCAGTAATCGTGCCCTTTTTTGCCTCAGTTTTCACTGTTCCCACATCTATCAAGTCCCTGAACCTCAAGTCCTTCCCACCATAAGAGAAGATGAGGTTCGAGACCACCTGAGGAACCTGAACATACACAAGTCCATGGCACTCAATGAGGTGCTTCCTAGGGTGCTGAGGGAATTGCCTAAGTGGTTGCTAAGCCACTCTCCATCATATTTCAAAAGTCATGGCAGTCAGGTGAAATTCTCAGTGACTGGAAAAAGGGAAACATTGCACCTATTTTTAAACAGGGTAGAAAGGAGAAACCTGGGAACTACCTACCAGTCAGCCTCACCTCTGTGCCTGGTAAGATATGGAGCAGATCCTCCTGGAAGTTATGTCAAAGCATACGGAAGACAGGGAGGTGATCAGAGACAGCCAACATGGCTTCACCAAGGGCAAATCATGCCTGACTAATCTAGTGGCTTTCTATGATGGAGTGACTGCATCAGTGGAGAGGGAAAGAGCAACTGATGTCACCTACCTGCAATTCTGTAAGGCCTTTGATATGGTCCCCCCCAACATTGTTACCTGTAAATTGGAGACATAGGGGTTTGATGGATAGACTGTGAGATGGATAAGGAATTGGCTGGATGGCCACGTCCAAAGGTTAGTTGATGGCTCAATGTCCCAGTGGAAACCAGTAACTAGCGGTGTCCCTCAAGGGTCCATACTGGGACCAATACCATTTAATATCTTCATCAATGACATAGTTAGTNTGATTCTCCTCCTCTACTCTGCTCTCATGAGACCCCTCCTGGAGGACTGCATCCAGCTCTGGGGTCCCCCATATAAGAAAAGNGGATTGAGTGCACCCTTAGCAAGTCTGCAGATGACAGCAAGCTCAGTGGTGCAGTTGGTTCGCTAGAGGAAGGGATGCCATCCAGAGGGACCTTGACAGGCTTGGGGAGTGGGCACATGCAAAACTCATGAAGTTCAACAAGCCAAGTGGAAGGTCCTGCACCTGGGTCAGGGCAACCCCCAATATCTATTCAGACTGGGGGATGAATTGATTTGGAGGAGGCCTGGGGAAAAGGACTTGGAGATACCGGCAGATGAAAAATTGGACATGAGCCAGCAATGTGCGCTTGCAGGCCAGGAAGCCACTTGCATCCTGAGCTGCATCAAAAGAAGTGTGGCCAACAGGGTGAGGGAGGTGATTCTCCTCCTCTACTCTGCTCTCATGAGACCCCTCCTGGAGGACTGCATCCAGCTCTGGGGTCCCCCATATAAGAAAAGCATGGACCTGTTAGAACAGGTCCAGAGGAGGGCCACAAAAATGATCAGAGAGGGCTGGAACACCTCTTCTATGAGGAAAGGCTCAGAGATTGGGGTTGTTCATCCTGGAGAAGAGAAGGCTCTGGGGATACCTTATTGCAGCCTTTCAATATATAAAGGGGGTTTATAAGAAAGATAGAGGGAGACTTTTTACCAAGGCCTGTAGTGACAGGAGAACGGGTAATGGTTTTAAAATGAAAGAGGATTAGATTGGACATAAGGAAGAAATTTTTAAAGATGTANATTCTCCTCCTCTACTCTGCTCTCATGAGACCCCTCCTGGAGGACTGCATCCAGCTCTGGGGTCCCCCATATAAGAAAAGCATGGACCTGTTAGAACAGGTCCAGAGGAGGGCCACAAAAATGATCAGAGAGGGCTGGAACACCTCTTCTATGAGGAAAGGCTCAGAGATTGGGGTTGTTCATCCTGGAGAAGAGAAGGCTCTGGGGATACCTTATTGCAGCCTTTCAATATATAAAGGGGGTTTATAAGAAAGATAGAGGGAGACTTTTTACCAAGGCCTGTAGTGACAGGAGAACGGGTAATGGTTTTAAAATGAAAGAGGATTAGATTGGACATAAGGAAGAAATTTTTAAAGATGTAGATGGTGAAACACTGGAACAGGTTGCCCAGAGAAGTTGTGGGTGCCCCATCATTGGAAGTGTTCAAGGTCAGTTGGACGGGGCTTTGAGCAACCTGATCTAATGAAAGATGTCCCTGCCCATGGCAGGGAGGTTGGACTAGATGGCCTTTGAAAGTTCTTTCCAACCCAAACCATTCTGTGCTTCTATGGTTCTCTATTAGTATTTTATACCAAGACCTAAACTGTCACAGAAAACTTGAAAACACACCCTTAAGTGAGTCCGCTATGGAACAACAAGATGTTTCAAAATCCTTTTTATCTCCTTATCTTCTAGTTTTGAAAACCTAGCCTTGCATTCCCACACCCTGAAATGTCCCTGAAGTAGATGCTCCTGACATAAAACTTTTTAGTCAAAGGGCAGATGTTACATTTTATGAAACTTTTAGAGGGGATGGTCCATTTCAGCTTTGTATTTCTTTAAAACAGGAACTTCAGATTGATCTATATTATTCTTTGTTCATTCTCCTTCCCCAGTCTGTGGCCCTTTCATTTTCAATTTAGCAACTGAGCACAAAATTCAGTTACTCACTGAGCTTTGTACTCTAATTGGCTGGAAGTAGAAGTCAATGCTGTGCCCTGTAATGAGCCCTGAGAGTCATTACAATATTTTTCCAAAGTGGTAGTCATGAGAGAAAAATCCGACACAAAATTTATAAATCAGTGTTTTAAAATATGTTTGTAATTTTACAGAATACTCAAAGCCCTGGAAACACCTAAACATACAGAAATTCTAGTTCTGACCTTCAAAAAACACTTTGCTTTTCTGCTAGCTTATTTGAGGTGCCATTTACAGCCTGTGCAAAGGCCAAGTATGCAGGAACATAAAAGCTTTCTTATGCTTTACAAAGCAAAAGTTATTTCTTCATTGTAGTAACATTTCTGAATCTGAATGGCTTCTACTCTTTGCTGGCCATCAGGCTAAATGGGTGACTGACAAAAGATATTGGCCATTCAAAGGACTTTAAATGAAAGCCCTAGCATATACTTTGGCTACAATTATTCACTTTGTGATCTGTTTTACACAGAAAATAATTTTGACTGGTGTTCTCACTATATACTGTCTTTTTCCTTCTAAAAAGTTTTGCATTGGTGTTTTCTGAAACTGAATTTTTCCATATTTTTTAAAGAATGACCATCTCCCATTTAGTGAAGGCAAGCCATTACTTCTTTTCCTGTTACTGAGAATTCTCATTTCTATCTCAAAAGTAGTGAAAACTATGCTAATTCCTTCCTCAGTTCATTGCTGCCTAGGTTCAAGGGACATGTTCTGGGTGTTGAAAATGCACAATGAGGCATGAGAGAGCAAGGTTATTACCATTTGTCTTCTTCACTTGAGTTTATTCTTAAAAATAATATGATCTGCTCATGTAGCATTTCAAAGTCCAATCTGGAAAGTACCATAATATTAGTTAAATCTAATTTTTTTTTTTTTCCCAGGTAGCAAAGTACAGAAAGCTTGTGCAAAAGAACAGAAATTATCATTATTGAGCTTCTATCCCATAAGACTTCACTGAATATTCTATTATATTATTCAATTTCCCATTGACCTGATTTTGTTCCCCTGATTATAAGAGTCAGAGTATTTCTCAGAATGTTCAAGGTGGCTTCCGTAATAAAACCAGTTAAGCCTAAAACCTCCCCCCGTGCTCTTTAAAATATAAGCCAGTTTTAAATTGATTGACTAAAACAAAACACCCTCCTCATTCCTCAAGGGATTTATCAGATGAACCCAGGTCACACTGTCAGCTCTTGCATGGGCTTCCAGGGATTCAGAATTGAAGATGATGAGAAGTGATGAATCTTGGTCATATGAAAACCCTGAGGGATACAAAATTTTATTAGGTGGCAGATGCAAAACACAATTAGCCTTCAACCCAGCCATTTTATTCCTAGTAAAGGGTCTATCTGAGTCAAGCTAATTGTCCCCACTTGTCTAGAAATCTATGAAAAGATCTATTGCCCATAGAAATGCTGTTAATAACTTTTTTTTTCCCACTTGCACCTCTGGCTCCTGTTAAGGTCACAAGTTAATACAATAAGGTCTGGATGAGATCAGTGATTTCTATACAGAGCCAGGACAGACCTATCTTTATTTAAGTGATAGACATTTACAACTGTTCCAGTTACCTGCCTTTGAGGAATAAGACATCTACAGTCACATTCAAGAAATCTGATTATCTGTTACTAAAAATCTTGTATCTATGGGTCTTTGTACAGCTAGCACTGTATTTTCTTACTTCCTACATCATTTATGCTTCTTGAATATTTATAGTAATTTAAATTTACTGAATATTTCATAGCTGAAACAGTGGGTCTTTCAAATTTTTACTTCCAATATAGGAGGCATTAATTCAAAAGCTATGTACTTTATTTTTCAGGTATGGAAAGACTTTTACATGGATGAAGCCATTTTTAAAAAATTATTACTGTGCTAATATTCATAACTTTATAAAAGCAAGTATATTTTATAACTACCAGTGTCGCAAACTTATCCTTGGACTCTTCTTCTGTTGTTGATTAATCCCTCAACAGAGCAGAAAAAATCACACTGAAAAACACACATTTATTCTGAGAAAAAATTATATCTGTGGAACTACCATTTTAATTTCAGTTTCTTTCCTACCACACACAGTATTAACTTCTAAACTTTACTCTTCCAAAAACTGAAAAGTAAGAATTCACATTTATGGAACAATTGGTAAATGAAAAATAAAATGGCAGCACTTTCTGAGACTTCAGTTAAGACCATGTGACTAACATGAACCTGACTGCTTAGTATGTTATGGAGTCACCACCAGAAACAGTCAAACATTCCTTAGGTAAATAGTCACGCAGCTTTTTACTTTGTGAAGTCATTTACACTGTTAAAAATTACTGTGAAATGCTACCAAACCAAGAGCCATTTACACATGCTTTGAACACAAGTTCCGTGATTGCAAAAGCCAAGACTGGTATTCATCCAAATGACAAACTTCATACCTGATAGAGCATTTCACGCTACCGCTTACGCAATTCGCAGCAGCCACAGGTTTCAGTGCCTCTTAACCAAAGTATGACTAATCAAAAATCAAGAGACAAGTGTCAGGGATTTCCTTTCTTATAACTTCATGTACATTTTGTATTTTTTGTACCTACAACATTCGTACATTTCTTGATCTTGAAACTTTTGTCATCTTGTATTGATATGAAAAGGATGATAATGAAATTTTATTGTTTTGACCCATTTGTTTCAAGAAATATCAAAAACATGTTTGTCGTGAAAAGCAACAAGTTCGGTCACACAGCAGGGACATCGCTGGGATCGCTCAGAGGAGGTGGGACAACTCACGCGACTGGAGCGTTGTGGTGTACAGCCACAAGACCTTCAGGAGGCACACACAGGGGAGGGAGGATGGGGATGCTCTCTGTGCGAAGGAGCAGTCAGATGTGTGGGACGGACAGCAGGTGGGGGAGAGCTTGAGGGCCACGGTCAGAGAAGAGGCCAGTAAAGCTGACAACATAGCGGGAGTGAGTTACAGACCAGCCAGTCCAGGGGAGGAAGTGGGTGAAGCCTTCTTTAAACTATTTGAGGAGGTCTGTGTGTCACAGACCCATGACAGCTCCCAGAAGGGCAGTTTGGCAGGACACAAGCAATCAAGATTTCTGGAGACTGTCAGGGGTAAAGTCCCAATACAGGTGCCAGATGGGCCAAACAAGGGTGATGCACAGCTGGATTTGCTGTTCATTAACAAGGAGGCACTGGCTGGGCATGTGGTAATCAGTGGCAGCCCCAGCTACAGTGACCAGGAAATAATGATATTCATGATCCTGAGAGGAGTGAGGAAGGAGAACAGCAGAGCACAGATCCTGGACTTCAGAAGAATAGATTTTGGATTTATTCAGAAACAGGCAGATGGTATTCCACGGGAGGCAGCTCTGAATGGCAAAGGAGCTCGGGAAAACTAATAAGTCTTTATGGACAAGCTACCAGAACTGTTCATCCCAATACTCACAAAATCAAAGTTGTCTTGGCTAAGTGGGAAACTCACAGCATAGCTCCAATGTGAAAAGGCAGCATAAAGAGGTGGAACAGAGACAAGCTACAAAGGAAGAATTTTAAAACGTTGCCCTTGTATGCACAGATAGTTTCAGGACAGTCAAACTCAGCTGAAGTTAGAGGCACATCAAGGGCAACAAGAGCTTCTACCACTATGTTAGTAGTAAAAGGCTAAACAAGGAAAAAGGGTGAATGCTGCTGAATGAGGCAGGTGATTTAGTGACAGCGGACAGATAACACTAAGGTATTCACTGCCTTCTTTATCTCAGTCCTCACTGACAAGGTGTGACAGGCCTTGCGGGTTAGCGTCAGGGCTCAAGGAGGAGAAGAGCTTCCAGACAGGAATGAGGGTTGAGTCAAGGATTGCTTGCAAGACATCAAACTGCACAAGTCTCTGGGACCTGATGGGCAGCACCTAAAGGTGCTGAGGGATTAGGCCATTGTCCCTTCAAGGTAATTCTCCATCAGCTTTGAAATGTCATGGATACTGAAGAAGGTCTCTGACAACTGGAGAAAGGCAAATTTTGCACTCATCTCAAAACATGGCAAAAACAAAACCTGGGGAACTACGGGCCAGTTGGCCTCACCTCCGCCTCTGGGAAAGTCATGGAGGGAGTTCTCTTTGAGCACATTTTGGGGCACGTGAGGGAGAAGGAGATTGGGGATAGCCAGCACAGATTTACTAAGGGTAAAATAGACCTGACCAACCTGACTGCCTTCTGTGGTAAAATGACCAGATTTATGGATGAAGGGAGAATAGTGGATGTCATTTACCTGCCATTATTTCCTCACTCATTCTTTTTCTCTGCGATCCATTATCCATCTAGACTATAAACACTCAGTGGCAGAGCTTTTCTACTGCTCTGCATCTGTACCTTGCTGAGTATAAAAGGGCCTCAGAACATTTCAGATATATCTGAAAAGAGTAAAGGTGATCTGCAGAGTCGGCAGACCCCCAGAGGCTTATGTCACCTTGAGGCTCAGAGGTATCTTTTTGCATGTTTGTAACACGGCCTGAGTACACATGACCCTCCTTGACAGCATTTCAACTAGAAAGAAATTCAGCCACAACAGGCATGGATGCAGCTGCAATGCACTCAGCAAATATCTCCCCCATCTTCAGATCAGAGCTGAGAGTCTAATGTCTGGATATTCCTGACTCACGATCAAAAGCCTCACTGGTCTGCTCACCAGTGCAGTCATGGTCTTTTAGATGTCACTGGAATAAAACAATAAATCAATCCCTAATGAAGGACTTTTAAAGAAAGAGACAAAAATATCACTGTACACATATTTTTGACTATCCTATCTTTTTCTTTTCAAAAAGATACAAAATTATTCACATCAATTCTAACACTATTTTCTGTGGGATATTCTGGCAAAATGAGCAGGGCCTATGAAGCCCAATGAAGCAGAACCCCAAGCAGGTTTCCCTTAAGCCACTGTGTCAAATATGGTTCTGCACATGAGTAGTTTCATATTCAG
>WAAD01036228.1:291961-350764 GCA_013389945.1 Fregata magnificens | reverse complement strand
CATGGTCTCCATGTGGATGAAGCTGTGAATCAGTTGTCCAGAGTGCTGCAGGAAAAAAGTGAAGGTAGGAATACGCTAATAATTCCTGCCCCCTAAAAGTTATTTTCCTCATTTTCCACTAAGAAATCATGATATATGGCAATATCAGAGGGAATGAATGTAATTTAATAACATGTAAAAACAACTGGCTTTTGTGTTTGTTTTATTTTCAAAGTTCCCCCATGGAATTGTTTTTCTTTGACATGGCAATGATTCTTTTTGCTCTCTGTCTTGCCCTCCCCTCCCCCCCCTTCTTTGTAAATCTTCCTTTTCCTTCTGTTTTATCCTTTTATTTTATTTTTTTTATTGAACACTTGATCTATCCCTCCTGGTGTTTTTAACAGAGGTGGTAATGCAAACATTTGTGTCATCTTTGCATTGCTTTGTCAGAACTATGTTGCTTTTTTAATCTTTAAAGAAAAATCATTATGTTGGAATTCTAGCCACAATTACTATATTGTCTTCAACTTTTACATGGAAGTGTGTGATTTGAGCTATCTTTCAGTAACTTCCATATCGATTTGTCAGCAGGATCTCTTGAGATCAGAATACTGCTGCTGCCATAAATGTAATTTTGTGCAGTTTTGCTTGAGAGCTTGTTTTTTCTCCCAATGGAGTGTTCAAGTACTTCATGAGTGTTCTTGCTGTAAAAAGATACATTTTCTGCATTATTAGTTTACCCTATAAATTTAAGCACACTGGGAATGCTTTTATAAGAAATACTTCGTATGCGAGGTACCACTGCATAAACCTAATTTTTTGAAACAGCTGCTCCACACAGTAGAAACAAAAGTGTTCAGTGGGGCCTTAGATAATAATTTTCTTTCAATGTACGTCAGAGATCATTAAATTGCATTATCTTGTGCTATTCCTAAAATGACGTTTGTATTACTTTAAGCTGTAATCTAATGCTTTTTAGAGCTAAATTTCCTGAGCTGCACTTACATCAGGAGTCCTGGAATCATGGTAGGGGCTCTCTGTTCAGTCCATTCACCTAAATCTAAAAAAAAGTTCATTTCAGTATGCATACATGGGAAAGGGATCAATACCAGGCACTTAGTGCTGGCAGAATTAACAGTAAACTAATATAAAACCCAAATAAAGTTAAGCAACAGAGAGGGTAGTTGAGAAAAGATATCATGTGAACTGATAATCTCGAACTGGCAAATCTTGGCTTGTGGTGAGAATCCAGTTTAATTTATGTTTTTTCCTCTTTTTCAAACTCTTCATCAATTTAGGTTGCTGAGATCTCTGGGAGAAGAGCAATTTCATTTGTTATCAGGGCTAGATGCCCTAATAAAGCTCATGTGATGTGTTGATCTGTTGATTCACGTGCTCCAACGTAGCAGAAGTTAGCCCAAATGAGTGACTTAAATATCAAAAACTGTGTGGTTTTACATTTTCCTCCTTCTTCTTTTCTTTATCCAATAAAATACTACTTCTTTATTCACACTAATTTAAGAGAAAACGTGAAACAATAGAGAGAAGTGTCACTTAAAAATTAACTAAACTACACCCACCTCTTTTAATTTTCCAATTTTAGTTTACATCACAGGATGTAAATTCCAAGTGAAGATTAGATGACAGAAACAGTAAAGCTGCTATGAAATTAGAAGGATTTTGTGATCATCACAATATGCATATTGCAAGCAATCTAGATTTAAAAAGCTTGACTATATTTTTTTCAGAGTATCTTTTTCAGAAGAGGGGAAAAATGGCTATGTTTATGTAAAAGATGCATAGCCAGCATAGGAAAGCAAAGTTCTAAATTGCTAATGAGATTTTTCAGAAGAATGGATGGAAAGGTTATACTGAACGCCAAGTCTCTGCTGAGGGAAAATTTTAACCGTTACAATGCCTGCTGTTACAGAGTACCAGCAGACTGGTGGTAAACCGTATCTCTGTGTTATCACGGGAAGAGGAAGCCATAGTCAGGGAGGAGTTGCTCGCATCAGACCAGCAGCTATCAGATACCTCACAAGCCACAACTTCAGGTGAGTTTAGATTTTTGTTACTGATACATTTTTTTCTTAACCCACATTTAACTAACTGAAAATTGAAGTTAGTTTTAGAATACTGTTGAACCACTAAACAGATTGAGGCAGGTCTGCTGTTTCAGGTTGAAGTAGGTCTGCTGTTTCATAAATCCAGTGCAATTGTGTGACACAAAACCATCTTATGTGGGACACCTATTAAATGTTAGATCCTTTCCTCTGAGATAGATTAAAACACTATAAATTCAACTTACCTAACATAGTTTAATTACCTATTTCCATTCAAGGTTGCTAGCTTTACTGTGAAAAGTTGTTAATCCTGCTTTTTATTGGTCTCCAATACCTGCTTTAGCTCTCAGCTTCTTATGCAGGACAGCAATTTAGCAAGTCTGGGCTGGCATCAATGTGTTTGCTGCTTTTTCTTTACAGGAGTGTATGAAGGTGACCGTGAAGGTAGGACTCAAAAATAGCAAAGACTTCCCTTCCCGTTTCCTTCTTACTTTCTACATAAGACAAGGGAGAAAATCTGTTTTGAAAGAAGAGGGAGTGAAAGGGGAGCAGGAAAAGAGGAGCAGAATGAATATAAACAAGAATACTGGGCAGCTTTGCTTTGGTTTTTTGTTTTTTTGTTTTTGTTTTTGTTTTTTTTGGTTTTTTTGGTTAAATCTTCCTCTTAGTTCCTGCTGTTTCCAGCTTTTCACCTCTCCAGACCCTGTAAAATCCTCCTTCATTGTCGCATCCAGAGGACACGATGCTGATTTCCTGACTCTCACGTGCACGCATACCTGACTGAGAACCTTATCACTTCCCATGTGTTTGATGAGGGCTGAAGGAGATGGCATTGCACGCAGCTTTCATGTTGAAGCTTCATCTTTTCTCGTTTCACAGGTTCACAGAAGTAAAACCAGGCTGCCTGAAAGTCATGCTGAATTGAATGGTTGTCGAGAAGAGAAGAGGAATATAGAAACTGAGGTGTCAGATTACAGCTAAAAACTTTCTGAACAACTGCAATAGTATTTCATAAGCTGTTTTAAAGGACAATATTTTATTAGAAGTGGTCTGAATTTACAGCAAGTGGTTTTGTCAGTATGTTTCCAAGAAAATTTTTGTGTGGAATGGATCCTTTTTCGAACCTGCAAAAAGAAGACACTTACAGGATCTGAAGTCTTAGAAATGCAGATTAAGAATTCTGCTGAGCAGTATATGATGTTTTAAAGGAAAGTTAAGGTACAATTTTTAAATATAACTGTCTTCTCAGCATACCCAGTCTATGTCTTTCACCCTCACACATTTTAATTGCTGTGGATTCTGTGCTTTTAAAACATAATACCTTGTACAAAGTTATTTTGTGATTCAGAACTTTGTGCTAAACCCTTCAGAAGAGCACAGGGGAGGTGGGAACTCGGCAACTACTGATACTTCAAATCAAGGTACAGCTGAGTGCTAAATATTTCCAGGTTTCTTCAAAAGTCTGATGTAGTCTTTCTAGTGGTTATTTTTGTGATGGGTTGACCAGTTCTATTGTCCTTATTCCATTCTAAACTTCCCCCAATATTGATGGAAGTTTCATATAAAGGACTGTGCATTAAGACCAGCTGTGTGTTTGGTAATTACTGGGATCTATTAAAGGGAAAAATACAACACTCTAGTTCAGTCTCTACTTACGCATAGCTAATACTGTAATTTTGCAGGAAATGCCCTTTTTTCAACATCTACTGGATTAAAAGTGTTTCTTCCTTTATGGCTTTTTAAATGACACTTTACAGGTGTCTAATAGTGACGTGTCTTCATTCTGTGTGTATTAAATTTGGTGATCTCCTTGTAGAAAATATAATTGCCTGTGAGACATTTTAAATGTATTTTTAACATCAAAGTGAATGCTACTACTACAGTAGTCATTGCCTAACTGGAAAGTCTGGGAGTACAAAAGTTATTCTGTTGGTGGTGGTGTTGCATCAGCATCTAGAAATACCTGTGTAAAAAAACCCAAAACAACAACAAAAAAAGCCCCAAATAAAACCCCTCAAAATTAAATATAAACACCTGAACTTTGGCAAGTGTTTCCAGTAAGAAATAATAAAATTTTTTTTAATAGAAATATCTTCTAGAATGCATTACTACTTTCAATTACATCTTTGCCTCTTGAAAGGCATATGAATTTTTTACTATAAACCATTTAATTTTCATTGTAAGGCTTTTTCAGAACAGGTATGAGTTGTGTATTAGGAATAATATTAATAGGTTAAGGATTAATGGGAGGGTTTTTTTCATCTTAAACCGCTTTTGCAGAATTTTATCCAGGAACTACACGCACATAGAATTTGTGTATGAATCCATCTGTGTGTGCAAGTTCTGCCATTTGTGTGCATGGGTAGCAATAAGCAAGGAACTTCTGTGAGAAAAGCTGTGCACAGAAATAGGTTTCGCTTGAAAATGTGTCTATATAAGTTGCTGACAAACTGAAAGACATGATGTTTCCTGAATATCCATATTTACTGTAATATATACACAGTGAATGCAATGTATGGTAGACTTAAAAATGAGTTTGTCATGCTTCAACAGATACAATAATCTTTTCATGGTGATTTCAAGTGGAACAATAGCTTGAATAATATTTAATCAAAGGGACTCTTACTGGAATAGTAGACTGTCATAATAAGTTTTATATTTTTTGCAGGTACTCAGTTTATCTGAATTGTGTTGCTTCTCTTTTTCTTTCTCTCTGGGCTGCTCTGGTAACCAGTGGGTGAAATACAAAAGATCTGTGCTCCCGAAACAGCACTAGCAGAGCTGTTTCTACCACTGCACAATGTCATGTGCAGTGAAGCCCATGCTCCATCCTCTGTGTCAGTGCCCAAAATGGACTGAGATGTCATTTAGGCACTTGGACTCGAGACAGCAGTTCAGACTATCAGCTGTCCAGGGTTGCAGATGCTAGAATTGCCTCAGCGGAGCTAGGATCTTTCTTTCGGACCAAGGAAATTCCTTCTGCTCCTGAGCAGGTTTTCTGTAGTGCTACTGTTCATAACAAATGGAGGGGCAGCTCTTTAAAGCGTAGTCCCTGTTGGTTGGCCTGGGTGGCTGAGTTGCCCAGCAAAGGTCCCAGTGTATGCTCAGAAGTAGTGTCTCTCGAGGTGCTGGGTGCCCAAGCCCTACAGCGATGTGCTTGTAAACAGGGAAGTGCCAACACTTCTGGTTGTTTTGGGAGGGGGCCTCATTCACTCAGTATGTTCATACCATTCCTGCCACGGACAAAGACAGCTTAGATTTCAGTTCAAAAGATGAGCAGAAAAAGTTGTTGTCTTGCCCTTCTGTTCATCATAATCTAGTTGTTGACAAGTTTACCCTGGAGATGAGAAACGCAGCTTTTTACCTTCTTCTGGCCTAGCAAGGGGACGATGATTGCGCTTGACTCTCACTTCCCCAGAAAATGGTCTAACCAGTGTGCTCAGGAGTATTCTTGAAGTTGCCACTTCCTGAGCCTCTCTGAGTCGCCACTGCAAGCTAAAAATGCAAGATCAAGGGGACAAAAGAGATTAAAGACTAAAAAGTGCATAAACAGTCTCTGGAAGAGGTCTAGGACTCTTCAGAAAAGAAGCTGTTCCCACTGAGCTTCAGTGTCCCTCCATATTATTTTTTGATCTCTTAGTCCTATTTGGATAAATGCATAAAAAATATTCAGGGCAAAACCTCAGCTCCACGCCTTACTAGGAGAGTTTTTCTCCAGTCTGTCAAAGTTAGCAGAGGAGTACATAGCTTAAGAGCAATTTGGAGTACTTCTCTCTCCCCCCCCTCCATTGTGCCTTTGAGTACAGGTTGAGGTTCACTAAGGTACTCCGAATACCCTATCTGATTATAGGTTCATCATCCGCCTAGTATAAAGTGTTTGATTACAGGCTGAACTTTGATGGAAGACGATGGTTTAAAATCATAACACAGGCAGAACTGGTCTTGCCTTCATTGAAGTTAGTGACAGAGCCTCCATCAGCTTCAGCAGCTCAGGGCGAGGCATTGCAGTTCCAACCCGGAGAAAATATGATGAGCTCAGCCTTTCTCTTCCATAGGAGCTTAAGCATGTGCTTAGAAGCTGTGCTGAACTGGATACAGGATGGAGCAGAAGATCAGTGCACAGAGAGAAAGAAAGTAGACTTTTATTAGTAAGGCTCTCCATGCCTTCAGCTACTTGCCAAACTCTCCAGAAAAAAACCACTGGATTTCTTGTACTGTTTTCATAATGTATAGTGGGATGAGTTATATAAAATATAATTATTTCAAAATGGTATTTCAAAGTAGGTTACAGTTTAGAACTTCCAGCTTTTCTGATGTCTTTTGCAGTTACATCAGTGAGAATCGTGAGGTATCCTGTAAATTCTGTATCATCTTTTACTTTTGATTAAAGTAGCACTTAGCAGTATTGCCACCAGCACTCTGAAATAATGTGCGACTGTTAAAATACCTATTTTGTGTACCATTTTTTATTCTATTCTTTAACAGCATGTGGTTGTGATGACTGGTAGTCTTTAATAGGTGACTTTTGGTTTCTTTTTTACGAAACATTTTAACATTTATCCCAATTTTTAATTTAGGAAAATTATCTTTTTTTAAATGCAAAATGTAACGCTTGTGCTAGCATTGATGAGTAATCTTACAGTAAAGGAAAAAAAGAAAAAGAAAAGGCCCAGAGGTGCCTGGAGAGAAAGTTGTTCTCCTAACTAATGTGAGTGTTTAAAAATATATTTCAGTGGATTGTGAAAGTAGTAGGGCAAAAGTGATTTTTAAAAAAATATTTCAAGATACCTTGACAATACTTTAATGACATTGGCTTTAGCTTTTAATAGTATGTGGTACAATTTTATTTAAACTTAATGTTTTTATAGGCCTGTTGAAGGACACCTCAGGCAGAGTTTAACTGGCATTTTTTTTTGTGGCTGTTGGAAACGATTGTGACTTGGGAATCCCCATTGAAACAATGTCCAGATGCTCTACTCGTAACCTAGAACATCACTAGAACTAGAACATGTGGAACATCACTGTTGTGAATATGTACAGTATCAGGGAAGATCTTTACATGCTTAGCAGAAACATGTATTCTAGAAAGTTTTACTTGAGGAGGTGAAATGTAACCAATTTGTTATTTAATCTTGCCACAAAATATGGTGGGTAGACAAGAGAACAATTTCATTGTTTATAATGGCAAAGAAGGATCATCATAAATGTAATATGAGAAATTATACATAGACTTTACATTACTGATGCTTATGTATTCAAATGCAATTCACATTTCCAGAATAATATTGCCCTCTTTGCAGAGCTGAGGAGATAAGAGTATGAATACTGTAACAAAGAAGAGTTCATTGACTTACCACAATTCCCAAGTATCATGTTCTTGTAAAAGACAAAACAAAACAAACCTCACACAAAACCCAGCCAAAGCCCAACTGTTCGTGCTATTTCAGCTAAATAAACTGTGCAGAGGATTAAATGACTTATATGTGAATATGCGTGTGAAAAGACCTAGTATTGCAGCTACCAGTTGTAAAAGCTGTTAGGACCAGTACATTGGAAGATATCAATGTATATTTTTAAAACTAAAAATGATTTTTTTATTTGTATAAAGTTGTAATTTTGCTGTTAACGATAACTTTCATTTTTTACTGAAATACAATTTTGTAATTTGCATTTAGAATTTCTAATGTGAAAAGGAATTTACAAAATCTAGTTTAATAAAGGATTTTTGCCACAAGTATAGCCTTCTGTTGTTCTTTGGAAGACTACATTTCAGCTTGTATCAAATTTTGTCAAATGGTAGTCTTGGAGTTCTGCATGAAAGCCACTTGACTTGACTTCAGGATACCATCTGTAGGGAGATGAAGCAACCATCTGCAGGCATGGTTTGTGGCCTGATTTTAAGTGTTGCGAGTGGGAGCTGAATGCTCACATTACTGAAAATGAGGGTCATGGTTTCAGATTTTTTTTGGCCTGAAGTAGCTGAAGAGATGCTGTTCAGGCCTAGCTTAGTTTGCGGGAGAGTGAGGGCAGTGGTGTGTATGTCAAGGGGAGGGGCAGGTATGACCACTGTAAAGATGAGAGTTTGGGGGAGGGAAGTGTTCTGGATAGACCTCATTTAGCAAGACCCCTTAGGTCAGAGGCAGTGACAGGTCAGATCCTGAGGAAGCACAATTGCTGTATCATTGTGGATTCAGAGCTAGTAAGCCCGGCTTTTCCCAAGCCTGCTCTGTGCAGATGAAGTGCAGATATTCCTGTGTCATGTTCCTGGAAGTGTGGAAAGACACCTGAGAGCAAAGGTCTGGCAGCAAAAGGCTAGCTAGAGTCCAGCCTATTTTATTAGCACAGGTTGAGGACAACTGGCTTTGACCCAAGTTAACTCCTGCAGAGTCATTCCTATGACTTCACTGCCTTGTAGCTTAGATACACTGCAGAAACAAGCCAGGTTTGTGCATTTGCACGGCGAAGCCCTAACTAATAAACTGTTCAAGAGAGCAGGGAAAACAGGTTTTGGGAACGCATGAAAGCTTGGCAGATGCTGGTTTAGATCTGACAGGGCTGATTCTGAGCCACAGCTACTAGACCACAGAATCGGTGAATGTCTGGTTGGTTGTGTGCTCCTCACTTACAGGACTCCGTGGTCTGGCAGTGTGGCTCAAGGTCCAGCTTGGGGATTAGTCTCTCAAATTGTGTTTTAAAGTGGAGGTACTGCTACTAGACTTGCCTCCTCTTTGGGGGCAGGACAGCAGTTCAATGTGGAGACACAGCTTGACTCCTACCCCTGGTAAAACTGTCCATCCTGATTCACCAGCTTCTGTTTCAGTTCATGCCCTTATTTCCTCTGTGTGCTGGGCCAGCTCTGAGTTCTTCTCTGCTTGCAGCTGGGAGTTTTCTCCTCAACAGTGCTCTGGAGGTTTCTGAGAGTCTTTCTCCCTATTTAAGTATGAGAAGTGGAATATTTTAGTCTGTCCTTACTTATGGAAATTATTTGAACTTCAAGGCTGAAAACTGAAGTATGGTAAAATAAAAATATTGCTTGAGGCAAACAGAAATTTTCAGCCCAAATCATTAAAATACAATTAAAGTTTTTGTCTGCTGGTGGAATGCATCGGGTAGCTTGACTATAGGTGGTGCCCTTGCCAATGGCATAGAGTGATGGTGGCAGCAGCTTTTACTGAGCCCTTACCAGAGCTGTTGTTTCTCTGTATGATGTGCACTAAAGGATGTTATTACACATCACGTGCTGTTCATTTCTTCCTCAGAGGGAGAATACTGTATTCAGAGTATTGTTTTGGTGACTTTTTTTTTGTTCTTTACAGATGGGTGGGGTAGAGTTTGTTTTCAAAATATACTTGCTGCTCTGTGCTGAAGATGGGCAAGAGAAGTTCCTTTTGCATTCAGATTTGAATATGACAGTGTTGGGGTTTCTCCTTTAGCTACCCTGTGTTGTTTTTTGTAGGTTAGTTGTCTGGATGCTTGCACAAATCCATCTGTTGGAGACTGACACAAAGACATTGTGCTGTTTGGTGAACGGTGGCTGTTGCTGGTGGCACAGTCGTCTCGAAAACCCTTGTGGGGAAGGACCCTCTTGATGTTGCTTGACTTTCTGCATCACGGGGCCTGGCTGGGCTAGCAATGGCTTCTCATTAGTTGCCATCATTAATTGTGTGGAATAGGTCAGGAGATAAAGTTCCCTTTTGCCTATAGCCTGACTGGTTTCTAAATGGCATGGAGCTGGGAGGTGCTGTCTTTTGAGGATTAGCTCAGAGAGCCTTTCCCATAAACAGGGCCTGTGTTTGTCCTGAATGACAGTTAGGAGCTTTGGCTTTCCAGGAGTGTGGCGTTTAGCAGCTGTCTCTTGGTCAGGAAGGGCCTTCGTTACCAAACTCATGGTGCTCCTTTTTCCTCTCCAGGCTTCTGCCAGATTCAGGAGCTTTACCACCCCCTGGTCTGCCCTGTGTCCCTGAGTGCTGGAGAGCCCTTGGGACGCTGAATCAGGTCTGCAGCCTTTCTCTCCCACACCTCAATGGAAAATACATCAGGGAGATGGTGAGGGAAACTACGGTGCACACAGATACCCTGTAAGCTGTAAGAGTCTTTTGGGGAAGATCTGCGGAGGTGTGTGGATGGGCCATATCTGAGGGGACATGTTGCCAGGTGCAGGCACAGGCCCTGAAAGAGCTGTGGAGAAGGTTGGCTACTGGATCCGGATGTCAACCAGTACCAAGAGACTGCTGTGATGAAGAACAAAGGCCTATTATAGCATGAGGGTCTTTATGCCAGAGGATGGATGGTGGCATGGAGTAGGGGCACGCCAGTGAATTGAGAGGATGGCAAATACTAGAAGGGATCTGCAAAAGCTGATAGGGAAAGGTGTCGTGTGGCAGGTGGGCAGTGCAGAGGTGTCCGGGAGACCCTGAGGCGCTGCAGGACCATGTGGTAAGGTACCATGCATGGATGGGGCACTACTGCTGGAGCAGCCCATTTCCCTCAGCTCCAGCAAAGCAGTGCTGGTGTATCCAAACCAGTATCTCAAAGCAGACTGTCACTGGGATGCACCATTCGGAGGTCTTGCTAAATTAAATGTAGTAGATAGGGCTCAGTATCCTGTGAGCATCTTGTTTTGTACTGTGTTCAGGTTTTGGGTTTTCTTTTAGCTTGCTTTATATAGCTTTCAAATTTTAAGAATGCTACAGATCTTTGTCTTGACTGAGACAAAAACTGTGTTGCAGACTTCGGGGGTGGGGTGGGGAGGACTTGCAGTTTTGGTAGCTTTTTGACAAACAAGTGGGGCTTTTGGCATCCATTCCACCATGGACATTCAGGCAATCCCTGCTACTCCAGGGTTTGAAAAAGGCAGCCATGTATCCCCAGTGCCACGAGAGGTCCCCATGGCTTGAGACCCTTGTGCTGTCTTGCTATGTGATTTTTAACTCAAGCTGTGAGAACAGAAAGGACTGAGGGGGAGCACAGGATAAAAGCCACCATCTTGCTTTCCTCCCTATTGTCCTAAGCTGTTTTGTGTCCTCTGTCATGGCATGGGGTCTAAAACTAGATTTGTGTCCTCCTTGTGAGTAGGGAACGTTTTTTCATATGGCTCAGGAGACATCTTACATGACTTGGGAAGCGCTAAAGTAATAGTAAAAATATTAAAAGCTGATGCATTTCCTCAGTGTGATCAGGATGTGATACCTGCGACTTTCTTTGGGCCATAGGACATTTGAGTGTGGTAGTGCTGCTATGATGATTGCTCTTTCTACAATCTTGGTAACCAACTGTATGGATCATTATTATTTTTGCGTTATCTTGAGAAACAGGACCCTCCTCCATGGCTGGTTGTACACACTGGACAGGAGAGCGAGCAATGGAAATCCTCTGCCTGCACCACAAATTTAATCAATTTGGTCTGTAAATGGAGGAATGGTAGTCCTGTCAGGTTGGGCTGTGGGAGCTCTAATGGTGTTTGCTTTATGTTGGCTAACTCACGAGGCATTGCCTCGGATTCCCACCTCTAAGTCAGGGTAAAAGTAGTCTTCCTCACCTGTGTGTCCTTCTTGCCTTTCCAGATTATCCCCTTTTACTGCCTGTGCAGTGCTGTATAGGCAAGCCATGGGTGACTGGGAGGTTCAGCTTTTCGGCATTTATCAAGATAGCCATGTAAAGTGGCTATCTTGATGTACTGCAGAGAGAACAGAATGTCCCCGGAGGGATGATGCACCCTGGCTGGCAGGGGGGCTTCCCCCGGAGAGTGCTTTGGGAGCAATTCAGGGCACCTACGTCAGGCTCCTGGTCTGAGCCTTCCCCTGGGGAAACACCTCCAGGTTCATAGACGAGAAAGGAGAAACTGGCTGGTGAAGTGGGGAGCCTGAGAGTGCACGGTAGGACTATCCCCATCTTCTTCAAAGCAGGAGGAAGTGGGAAAAGCACATTCAAAATAAAAACAGCTGCTACCTTCATCTTGCTGATTGTCCCAGGGGAACTCCAATGTCTTCTGAGTTTGCTGGGGCAAGAGGCCTAGTTTGTGCTGGCATCTCTTTTCCTGACAAGAATAACGTACAGATTGCAGAAATAACGAGGCAGGGCAGCACTGCGGGGTGGGAAGGTGCACAAGCAGAGCGGGGCCGGGGCAGGAGCGGCTGCTGGGGAGAAGGGAGAGAGGAGCACCCGGTCCCGCTCGGCGCGGCTGCGGGGCCGGGGCAGCTGTGTGNGGGAGCCCTGGGGCAGGCAGGCGGCGGGGCCTGGCCTGGGGCCGCCTGGCAGCAGGGCTGGTGAGAAAAGCTGCTTCCTCTGGCACTTCCCTGCTGTGACAGAGCTCAGCTCTTCGCCCTCCTAGGCAGAATGAAAGGAGGAACCAGCGTTTCCTCAGCGCTCCCAGCCTCCGTCAGCGTTTTCTCCCCCGGTGGCAGCGCTGGGGAGCACCTCAGCTGCTCTGACCCTTGGGCAAGGCCGCGGGGTGAGTGTGGAAAGCCGACCTGGCCTTGAAGCCATGCAGTAGCCTCAGGTTGGGTGCGATTTCACAGAGAAAACCACTGGGGCCTCCTCCACGGTTTCAGCAAGCCACTGGGATTATTTTTGCATTAAATCCAGATGGGGGAAAGAAGTGTGAATGTCCCTGGGGAGAGAGAAAATTGCAAAACTCAAGACGATTTACAGAAACAGATGCGGGCTTGCACGCTATGTGTGTGGAAGTGTTTGCTGGCAGGAGAGGGCTGCCCCTCAGACCCCGGGGCTGCCACGTGGGGCCTGCCCGTCCTGCCAGCCCCTGCCTGGGCTCTCCTCTGCCTGCCCTGCAGCCCTGGCCACTGCCTCCCTGCCACAGGCAGCCTGCGGGCCTGGCCACTTTTGACCTCTCCCAGCCAGCTCCCAGCAAAAAAAGCGAAAAAACAACAGCAGGCAAATGTGGAAGAAATCTTGTTCCCTGAATAGGGCAGGTGGGTATTTTGGGAATTAGTACGTGATTTTGGGGAAGAAGATTGAACTTGTTTTCAGTGGTGTGACTGCTTTTATGCTAGACGGTCTCAGAACAAGAGATGGGGGAGTTAAGTAACCCTCACTGCAGTTCCTAAGTACGCTTGCCTTTCAAGAAAGGGGAAGTAGGTTTTCATATTGCCCTGGGGGAAAGCACTTCCTGTACATTGTCCTGAGCGCCGGTTCTGCCCTGGCATCGTGGGAGGAATTGTGCTAGGAAGCTAGCACACCGGTTTCTGCTTATCAGATACCAAGAAAAAAAAGTGCGTAAACGTTAGTTTTGTCACACAGCATACGTTCCTCACAACCCGATCTCAAGAGGAATATCCCAGAGAAATATCTAATCAGTAACCCGTACACTGGGGGAAAAGATGTAAAAGCAGTAAAGAGTAGTTCTGTAGTTAAAACTGCAGAAGGCTGTGGTCTCAGAAAGTGGAGACATCTCCGGCATGTCTTAGGGAAGAGGCACTGCCTCGGGAAGGGGCTCAAGAGTTGAGGGTTGAACTTGCTCTGTAATTCAGGAGAGAGGCAGGAGGGTCCATGAGGAGGGGGTGACATTTCAGGCATGCTCCTGCATTTAGGCTTCTCTGTCAGGCATGCTCCGGCCTCAGTATGCTGCAGGGGGTTGACTCGCCCTCTGAAGACCTCTAGTCCTCCCCACATGATGTGTCAGGAACCCGCCTCACACTAGGTTTTGGATTCTGTTTTATCACCGCATGCTTCAGTTTGTGCCACTGCAATACCAGCACTGAGGGGTGTCTAACCACTGTGTTAGCTTGCTGACCTAAATTCATCACGGCAAAGTAATTAATAGTGCGAGAGTTTTACCCAAATCCATGTAGGAACTCCTTGTTAAACAGCATTTTCATTTCCCCTTTCAGATTTAGTTCTCTGACAATGAATAATGCTGCAGAAGTTGCTGTGCCTGGTCTACTTTAGAGACTTTAGCAATGCTCTCCGCTGTGCTGCAAGGAAGCCTCCCTTTCTCTGAGGTATCTGTTCCTGAGAAGGGAATGCTTTCACCCCCAGGTTGAAATGGATCTGGGCAACCTACCTGATTTCCCTGTACTGCCCAGGAATCCAAGGGACAGCAAATAGTCACATCCCAGTTTTCCCAACACAGAGCTGGCATCTTGACCACATACATTTTTCCTGCCTCCCTTTGAAAATGTTAAAAAAAAAAAATTAGGCTCTTTTTTAACGAAATGAGCACACTTCTTTTGTGTTGTTCATAGCTGTGGTGCAGTGCCTAGACATAAGCAACAGTTAGCTTCATTTTGTGTAATACAATGATCATCTAGGACAGAAGAAAGGGTTGTAGGGCTAAATACAATGAATATCAAGAGTGTCATGGTTTAATTCCTGAGCATTGCACATACCATATTCTTTGAGGCAGACCAAAATCAGAGCTGAGTGAATCTGAGAACAAAAAGGAAATCAGGCGGGGGGGACAGGAATAGCTTCCTTCCTTCATCTCAAACCCCTTCCTGACATCAGCAGCCTGCTGGTTTCTCCAAGTGAGACAGACACCAGTGGATTAAGAGACAAATGGGACCTTTCATTTTAAACTGGCCCATGTCTTTACATGACAAAACCCCAGATAATGTTATTTTACGTAAGTGGTCATAAACCCTTCGTTACTTGAGGTTTAAGACTTTATTTTTTGCTGTCAGCTTACTTTTCAATGCAAAGATAATTTTCAACCCTCCACTCCACCCCCATAAATATTTTCCACAACAAAGTGTTTGTTTCTGAAAGTCCCAGATAATGACTCATACTGAGTTTAAAAAAAAGGAGAAGCAACGTATTTTTGAATGTATTAACAATATTCTCTCACAGCCAGATGTTCCCCTTCATTGCACAGCATGAAAAGGTGAAAAGGAGCAGAAAAACTGCAGTAAGAAAGACACACACACACAAAAAAAGTAAGGATCAAGAGAAACATGTCAGGCTGCAATATTACACCTGACTTTGGAATTGCCTATGTGTTTTGCAGAGGACATGGAGCTGAGAGCCTCTGTGGAGTTCCAGGTCACTAGGAAGTGAAGTCATGGAGCAAGTGCATGAAGCATGTGCATGCCTGAGAAAGGTCTCAAATTTTTTTATTCAAAAAACCCCAGAAGAATGGAAGAAGCAAAAATAAATCTGACATTCAACTATTTTTAGGAAGTTATTGGGTCAAGATGCTCCAGAAAGCACAGCGGAGGGAGATGGGTGGAAATCAACACGGTAGAACACGTTTCTTACTCTACAGTCCTGGTTTTTCGCTGAGCTCACTTGATTAAAAAATTGTTTATGAAGTATTTTACAGATGGATGCGCTCTTTATCCAAAATGCAAACTGCTTAGCCAGATGGCCTCACATCTGGATTAGTCTGCAGCACAAACCAGAAAAGAGTGGTTGCATTTTTAAGCAGCTGCTATCTGTAGCAGACCCAAAGTGGGGGATGATCACCGAAGACATTTATATCAATATAATTTGCGAATGGTATTTTTTTCTCTACTTCTGACAAGCCGCAGCATTCTGGTGGAAACATTTCAGAATGTTTGGGTGTCTGATTTTCTTTATCATGATCGCAATGGAAACTTATTGCCTGATTGCATGCACTGGTATTGGGAAATGCAAACCTGGTTAAAAACAGAAGAATAGGTGTTTAATGTGAAAATGAAGTAGCACAAGTTCTCACATAAACTGATAATGCGTTGAAGCCCCTTATCTAAAATCTTGTCTCAAACTAAAAGGAAGATTGAAGCTTTTAAGAAGATAGTATTCCAAAAAATGCCTTCTGTGAGCCACCCTTCCTTACCTTCATCCCTGTTGATAATTGACTGAATTAATTTAATTTCATAGGGAAAAGAAACAAATTGATTCCCCCGCCTAACTGTGCAGCACTCTTCTGCAAGCTTCGTATCAGCAGGTTTACAGCGTGTTTACACAGGTTATACTCTTTCAGCAGCTATTTATATTTTTGGCACAAACAGCCTTTCATCTACACATAAATTATCTTTTTGTTTCCTTTTTGCTTTCTCTTGTAATTTATTCTGTTGTTTTTTAATCATTCTTGGAAATGGTATGACTTTATCTTGGAATGCATTGTACTGTCATAATGTTAATGTGGACAAATTAATTAGCTGTCTTCAGGGAGTTCCCATCCTGCAAGGAACACAAAATGCATGGCTTTAGATCTGAATCGGGCAGCCTGTTCCTACACTTTCATGGCTAGAGATCGTCTGAAATGGCTTCACTGAGCCCAAAATATTTTCTGAAAAGGAATTGGGTTCCATTTCTTTGCCTCCAGGGCCAGTTTTGAGGCTGCTGGGGAACCCACTGCTCATGCCTCTGACTGAGGAGCAGACAGCCCACTGCGCTGGTCATCGGGGCCCCTCGCATTCAGCTCTGGGGCAGCTCTCTTGCTGTGCCAGGGCTCTTGGGCTGCTTCAGGAGTCCGTGACAGGAATGCCTGCCCTGCAGTCTGATTGCCTGATCATCCAAAGTGGACAACCTCTTGTGCTCACAGCTCCTGGAGTATAGACCATAGACTGGGCACTTGAAATCCTGAAACTACGATCAGAGCTTTGCTTTCAGCATTGTGGTAGGAAAGCTGGAAGTGATAGGAGTCTGGCCAGCTCAAGTTGTCTGTGCTGGGAAAGGCGGGAGTCACCATACCTATGGTCCCTCCTCCTGCTCAGCCGTCTTGTGCTAGTCAATCCTAGCCAACGCTACTGGGGAATCCTCACTGAATTAAGACAAACCCAAGTTCGAATCAGCCCCGAAGTGCCTGCCTTGGGTTTTGCTCAAGGTCAACTAAACATGTACTTCTCTTTTTTTTAAAGGCAGGGCCATATTCCAGCTTGCATGAAAATATTCCAAGTCTCGTTCATGCTACTGGAATGTGAATCGCACGTAGCACTGGCGAGCTGTTGTCAATCTGCTCCTTTTCTTCTAGCACGTATAGGAGCTACTGGGCTGCACTATGCCATTAGCCGCTGTAGCAGAGAGGGGGCGGCTGTAGAAGCAGCAGACTGCAAAGAGAAAGCTTTCTGCAGCCTGGAGGTTTTGCCCCCCTCCCCCATCTTCAAGGTTTTTACATCTGCTCCCATAGTCATCAAAGAGAGAAAGACATATACACTCATATACCAACCCACAACAAAACCCACACAGGCAGAGCTGAGGAGCTCTCACCAGGAAGCTGACTTACCCTAAACCACTCTGCAATTTCTCGTCACACTACATCTGGGTCTGCTGTCATTGCTGCCTCCGGATGAGCTAGACCCAGTTGCCAGGACTAATTTGGCCTGTATGGGCAGTGGTCTCTGGTTACCTCTTGAGTTTTTTTTTTTTTCCCCTCTCAATAATGTAATTGTTCTAATCTGCTAAAATAGAATTTCATCTGAAAAAGCCAAGAGCACAGAACGCCACTCTTCTTTTTTTCTTCCCCTATCTCGTCTAGAATAGTTGACTTCCGTAACGATTATTTCCAACAGCCGCTTTCAGCTTCCTGCGTCTGGTGAGTTTTTTGCGTTTTCTTTTTGTTTCTAAATGTCTTAATGTGAATTGATCTTCTGAATCAAATTCAGTATCTTTAGCTTTACTTTTATTAATAAGTTTGTGAAATTGATTCACATAATCGGTTTTACTTCTAATACAATCTGTTAAATACTGAGTATTGTGATATCCTGTTAAACAGTGGTCTAATCCTGCCCCAGTTCGTGTATCTTCTGGATTTTCATTTGTTCCCGAGTTTGTTTCCACTTCAGTGTAAAAAGGCCTTGTATAAAAGTAGAAGGAGGGGTGTGATGGGCTGTGCTACGCCAGTATTTTCCATGTTAACTGATGTAAAAAAAATGGGAATTACTCTAAAAATGGTGGGTCTGATTCTGATCCCCTTTGCTGTTGTATGAACTATGAACCCAGGAGAGATAGGCATGTGTAAACCTGCAACACCTCAAAAGATGGCTTTCTTCCCCATTTGTGAAGTACGTCATGGTTATGAGAAAACTGTTCTGCTTCATCTTAAATGTTCCCAAGCAAATTTAGGTGAAGATTTTATTGTGAGAATTTGAGAAAGGTGAAATTTAGGCTCTTAGGACTGTAGTGAGATTCAGAGTATTTTTCATTTGCCAACATATCTGTCACTGGCTCTCGTTCCAGTGGCTGCCTGGCCCCGCTGGGTCTAACAAGCACCTCTGCCACCTTCTGAGAATGAAGGGCTTCGTTTGCTGTCTAAATGGCCGCGGCTGTAACTGTTTGCTTTCATCTCACCCCCACGGCTTCTTCTCCTCTGCTTTCTGAGCCAACCGTGGCATGCTTATGGTGTGGGATTCCCTTAGAGAGCAGTGTGTGTGTGCGTGCATGTGTGCGCATCTGTGCACACCCATTTCTAGATTCTGCTTACAAAACCTGCATGTTACGATGCTCTAGCGGTGGTGGGATGGTCTTGTCACATTGCCAATGAAAGGTAGTTAATCTAAAAGGTGAATGAGGAGGAAGCACACAGAGGCCGGAACCATCCCTCTGACACAGGTCCCTGCAAAAAATCTGAATGTGGCTTTAAGATTTTCTAACTTCTTTCAGCTGTGTTTCCACCTGTGGTTGGAGCGGGAGTCGGGTTGTGTCATCTGGAGGACGCCAGCTTTAACACGGGATTTATCCTGAAGAAAATACTTGCAGAGGAAAAAGGTAGGATGAATGAGATTAGATAGTTGTTAGCAAGCAGATCTGTCAGCATTTTTTTGGTGTCAGTATGTATCCATCTGCTGCTGCTGTCAGAATAAGGTGGGATTGTGCACTGCATTGTGCTGCTTTGTATTTCACATTTCCAAAACCCACCATTCAGAATCAGTGGATGTTAACAAATGTTCCAGTAGAAAAAACCATACACGTATACTTACTTCCCTTCTTTAGAATGGGATTTAATCTCATTTTTCAAAGACAGCTCTGAAGATGTATCACACAAGTGAAGTCCAATTTACCAGAGAAAGCGTGTACAGGCTTGGTGTGAATACCATGTTTCAGACTTGGGCAGTAACCGCAGGGTAGAAAAGCCCCACGTGCACTTGCTTCCTGCTAAATTGAGAGAGTAGGCCTTGGTGGGGCATAATACTGAGCTTTATGTTCACTATATTAGGTGCTAAAAACCTGGAAAAATAGTAGTTTTGTATTTATAGAAAATCTGTGTTTTTATAAGTAATCTGTACTTGCTATCTAAATTCCAGAGGAAAGAATTAAAAAAATAGACTCGATTCTCATGTATAGCAAGACACAAATTCATAGTCCATCGGCAGCGTAAAGTGGCTGTAAATTACTGTCATTTAATTCCATCTTAAGGGAATTGTACTGTGCCAAAGCAGTGTGAGATGGCCTCATGGCAGAAGAGCATCAGGCCTCACATGATTGCCTATAGCAGAAGACAGTCCCTATAGCTACATGCAGCACAGTAAAACCATGAAGTTGGAGCTATACTTCCAGAAAGTTACTAAAAATACTTTTGCAGTCTGGTGACCAGCTTTCTCAAGAAAATGTTTATATGTAGAAGTTGTTTAACAGATTCTGGCTCAGCTGCTCCATTGGGAGTGTGAATTTGGGGATGAAATGAAAGTACTCTCCCTGCTGCATAAACCCAGCAACCAACTGATGCTAAAGTCGCATCAGCTGGTAACAGCTGCCAGTGCTGGTGATATCAGGGAGGCAATCTCTTGTACAGCGCAGGGCAAGCCATATAAATCCTTAAAGATGTAAGTGGATGCTTTGCAGTATACCCAGAGCACACAGGAAACGAGCAGAAATTGTGGTGGCGGTCTTGCAGGCTGCGCCTCTGGCCCACCTTGTAGAGCAGCAGAGCTGCACCAGCGGAAGCTCCTGAGGAGCTTTTCTTGGTGACACTTGCTGATAACCAGCCAGGAGGGCACCCAGGCAGAGAGATGAAATTCTGTCGTTTCTCCTCTTGCTTTTGCTGTGCAGCTCTAGATGCATAGCAGCAGCTGCATTAGGAGCTTTAAATGAAAGAGATTTTAAATGAAAAATGCCTCTTCTCTCTAAAGCAAACATGCCTGTTTTCTTTGTAAAATGTTGGTGCTGCGATTCTATAGTTTTCATTAAGAAACAGTTGAATGTTACTGAATGCACCGTTCGAGGGATTAATTTGATTTGGCATTGACCATACAATGAAAAATTGCAGAATTTTTTATAATGCTTTTGGTTATGGTTTGAAAAGAAATCAAAGAAGTAACTGTGAAACTTGCCTTTTTCAAAGTCTTAATGTGACATTTCAGGCATTATGCTACACAGCTTAACATCATTTCCAAATTAGGTTCTCACTTTTTGGCCAGTGGTGTGGGGTTTTATTAAATCAGCAGTTTTCAAATGTTTCCATGCTATGAGCACAACTTACAACTGAAAAACGTCTTGGGATAACCCCAGCATAGTAACTAAGAAAGGAAGTTGGCTGCAGTTGTCTCAAGCCCACTATTAAAGCATTATGGCTGTAAAATACTGGGCAGGATCACACAAATACAACAACGCGATGTAATAACAAAATTTGTGGGCTGTAGCCTACCATTAGCTCTTCTTCACAAAACCAAATAGAGTTTCATATGCGCTTAGCAGGATTTAGTTGTGCTTCAATGCTTATGTCAGTGAAGAACTGGAAAACCTTCCTAATCCACCAAAAGCGTCGGTCTACAGTGAAAGGGGAGACATTTGGAGCCAGCAAAACCTCTGTAATGCAGCAGTGAGTGTGAGCAGTGGAAGTCACAGGTACAAAACCTTGGTGTATCAGGTCTAAAATGAGCAGCTGCCAAAGTAGCAGGGAGCAATAGTCCCAGCAGTCACGTTCTGCTGGAGGCTGTGCCAGAGGATCGCCGTCACTGCTGGCATGGCAGCTGGAGGATAGTTGGGAACACAGTCTGAACACTTACTTTATGCGCGTGTTCCTTGCAGAGTGGGTACAGGAGTATTTGCTTGTGCCTAGCCCTGCTTGTGGCTGTGCCCTGTGTTTGTTGCAGATTCTTTGATCTTTCCCACCCTGCACAATCGCTTGCCGCTGTGTCTGCATCATATTTCTTTTTCACAAGGAATCGCATTTGGTCTTCGGTTACAGAAGCCAAGGAGAAGTGTAAATTCCTAAGGGATGAGGGTGGGGCTGAACTTGGCATGCTTGTCTTTACCTGACGAAATGTATGAGCCTGCTGGAAACCACACATGGATTCTGCTATGCTTTGGGGGTTTCCCCAACAGGGGGCTGTGGTGACCTATCATATAGGAAAGACCCAGCATGTGCCGGAAAGGGAATGAACACCTCTCCTGGCAGAAGCTGGCACGAAGGGTTGTGGTTACATACCGTGCATGATGCCACTTGTCACACACAAGTGTGAGCGTGGAGTACCAGTCTCAATAACTGACACTTGCCTGGTTTGAGGTTGTTGTACCATCTGCTGATCTCTCTTTTCCTCATGAGTGACAGTGAGTTGCTTTTGAAGGTTATCCTGGTTTATGTCAAAATACAGATAAGACTGGCTCTCCTAATATAAAAGTGTGAGACCAAGACCCCTGCGTAGTTAGGGGTCTGTTTTGGTCGTCTCCTGTGCACACGGTCATTGAAAGTATACCTCTCACTCTAGCAAGAAAACCATTCTTTCCTTTTGTTGATAGACATGCCAGTGGACACACAGTTTGCAGCTTGCCTTTTTTCATTAAATGGCTGTGCTTAAAAACTGGTAAAGTCTTTAGAGTTCAAAGTTATTGAATTAATGACATACTGAATTATCTATTAACTTTCTCTCATCGTGTGTGTGCCTGTGTTTTTCCCATTACAAAAATATATTATAAAACATCTGTCTTAAAAATACCTCATGTAATTTCTTTTGTTTCCATCAATTTAAATGCAGGTTTTAAAATTCATGTATCTTTCAGTGGAGTTTTAATTCTGGATGAAAAGCCGTTGGGTAAAATATCTCTGAGTTTGAGTCAAGTCTGCCAGGATTCAAAAATAAAGCATGGGAAAAGTTCTCATAATGTTCAAACGTAGCTCTCCTAAAATATCTCCCTTTTCAAATGTGTGATCATTTTCATGCAAAATATGTAAGAATCAAGAAAATCAAGGAAAACTTTCTATGCTTCCCACTGAAAACCAGAAACTCTGCGTTAAGATTTACTGTTGCGTGGGGATTTGCATGATCTTTAAACCATCTGAAAGCCAAATAGATGTCAGCTTTAAGTATCTGAAATGGCTTCTCAAAATACTGAACTGAAGAATGAGTGAGGAGGATTTATATATTACTTTTGGTGGCAAGGAGCAGAGCCTTTTCTCCTCTAACCTATTCCATATGACCCAGTGCTGTCTGCAGTATTATATGTTTTATATAAAAGTGACAAGAGATTAAGGTTATATGGGAATCGGAGAAAAGTGAAGGAAAACAGGGCTTGAAATAAATATTCTGCTCTGGTGTATGGTTGGTGTAAGATATAAATCAATGTAAAATCTGAATGATCAGGTATAACTTGTGCTAATTCCAGAAAAAAAAAAAAAGAAATCTTGAAAGCACGTTAATTTGAAATTGGGGTTTAATCGTAACTAAGCATAGGACGTAGGCAATTCCATGTAGGCAAGTGGGCATGCCCATTTGTTGTGCTTAATTTAATTTACTACAATCAAGGAATTCTAGGGAGGCTACACAGTGAGAAAAAATATTTTCCTACCTACATATTAACTCTTATTTTATCCTTGTGCTGGGTACAGTGCATGAATACTGAGCTGTGGGATAGATTGTGGAAGGCAACTCCTTTTTTAGTTTATAAAACAAATTAAAAGGATAAAGACCTTAAATACACAAATGCAGGAAAAGTTATGATAACTGTATGTTGTGTATGGCACCTTCTGCTTGCAAAGTGACTGAAACTATTTCCAGGCAAGCCCTCCAAATTTTTAACATTTTAATGTATCTGCATGCACACACAAAATTTAAGAATGAACTTAAAAAGATGGCAGTTTCCCTCTGGCTGAAATCTAGACTATGATTTTAAACAGTCTAATGTATACAGAGACAAGAAAAAGCTTTTTGTTGCTGGCAATTCTAAGGGGAAAAGCTAGAATTGTGAGCCAGTTTCTTGGTGTAATAAAATAAATAACCAACCAAATGATTGTTGCTTACTTTACTAGCTTTGCTTATTAATTCAAGAAGTTTAACATTCATCACAGCAAAACTGAACAGTGACATGCAGTAAATATGCGTTCTTCCCAAATAAAAAAAAAAGCAATGTTTTAGCAAGAAGTCATTATTCTGAATTGTTTGATCAACTGAAGCATTATTATTTGCTGCTCGGAACACCTATATATTCAACACATTTTATTCTTGTCACAAAATATGCAAAAATAGTCTTCCATCAAACAGTGGATAATTCTGTTCTAACTAATATTTTCCTCCTCCACTTTTACCTCCCACTGAACTCAAACTTATGCAAATGCATAACTTAATGAACATGGAGAACCTCCTTCTCCTCAGTCTGAGGTTAGGGGGAGAAGATCTGGGCTTGAGAGTCTCCTTATTTTGTGGTAGGCCTTTTATAAAACCAGAGCAAAATTAAACCTGAAGAGACCTCTGAATGTAACCTTGGAGATCTTGCGAGGGATCTGTGGAGGGCCGTGGAGAAATGGTAGGACAATTTTTTAAAGAATTTTTAACATTGGGGAGGATGTTACATCTCCTGCATCATTCATATATTAGCTATACTGTTAATATTGATTACTTGTTAGTGTTTAAGGGACCCAGTCAAGAACATCAGGTACTGTGCAAACAAGGGAGAGGAGTGCAGTCCTCCCCCAGGGTCAGAGCCGAAACACCCTGCAGTCAGCCCTTTCCACTGCAATGGGCTCGACACAGGCTCTGAAAGAGAGGAAGCCCTTTTGCCAGTAAATGCAAGTGTGTATGTGGAGTTGCCAGGTTGTTAGTTTTAACATTTTACGAAGTTACACCTCTGCAGGATTTAATATAAATCCATGCATCTCCTTAAAAACAAATCATTGTAACATATTGTAAAGATGTGCCTAAAAAATTTAATGGCTGCATACGCAGTAGAAATGTAATTGTTTACAATGTGGGACTATGTAATTTATGTGTATGTGTAAGACTCTATTATCTATCAGTGATATACCTGTGTTATTACAAATCCAGATTTAGCACAGCAGTCATTTCTGCTCATGTGTATACAAATGCACATGTGTACCTATATGTAGAAATAAAGTAATTTAAAGACCATGGTCATTTCAATAATGCATCCATTCTTTGACGTAAAATATGTATGCAGGTTTTCAAATGACAGCAACATATCTTACACTGAATATGCATCTGTTTTGTATAGCAATCTGTAGCAAAGACTTCTGCAAATGAACGAGTATCAGTGTATGTATATATGCATGTCTATATATGTATATGGACATACAAACGCATGTACATATGGATGTCATTTTTTGTACATGGATGTATAGATTCATAATTGCAATAGTTATGTTTTGAAATATACACTGATTTATTTTCTATATTTTTGTATAAATAAATATATATGCATATACACTTCTATGCATCCAGTCTAGCAAATAATGCATAATTGTGCAAGAACTTACAAATGCTTATTTAAAACTAACAAATATTAGTTGTGTATGAAAGGGAAATGGATACTTCATGATGATTAAGTCTGTATCTGCAGATGGACAAAAAATCCTCAAACAGAAATAGGGAAAGGGCCAGGCTTTCTGTAAGGAGAACACAATCATTGTTGGAGGTTGTAAGTAAAAGAGGACTTCACATTTTGTGAGCCAAAAAAATTTGAGGAGATTTTTAAGAGTTAAACCTGTAAAAAAAATCTACAAAAATATGTTGTGCCTTTTTGATTTGTCTCAAACTTCAAGAAAGGTGAACTGTGTTAAAAGAGGATGTGGCATGAAAAATTTGAAGTGGTTTGGGGCCCAAAGCTGCAAACGTTTCCACATGTGAATAATTCTACATACACAGTAGTCTCATTGAAGTCAATTACTTAAATAGCATGCATTTTATAATATCAGTCCTTCAGTTTGGCTACAACGCAGTTAGACTTGGGTGGAAATTTGCTTTTGAACTGGGAGTCCATTCTGATAGGCAGAGTGACTTTTTGTAGGTACGTGTGATAGTGCTATAGTCAACGCGTAGTGCTTTATCCATGTTCATCTGCAAGTGTATCTGTATCCCCATCTGGACCCAAAAGTAGTTCTATGTCAGTGGTGAATATATATATACATATATATATGTATGTGTGTGTGTACAAAAACAGAGACTATGAGGGAACGCAGACGGACAGATGGTTGGCGAACTTCTGTGCTCGAACATACACGTGTGACATTTGCGCACCAGCTGCTCCATGTACGGCTGTATCTGTGGTGAGACTGTAGAAGAATTTCTTCTCTGTTTAAGAGCAGAGAAGAAAAAAATATCACAGGGAATGGTGGGAAAGGAAGGTGACATACCCAGTATCTTGCAGAAGGGGAACGCTCAGTAAATGCCAGGGCACGTGCCGTGCTTTGGGCACAACGTGCCGCTCCATTCTGCTGACTTTGGAGGATCAGATCAGACTGAGAATGGCACATGAGCTGGTCCTCTGTGAAGGGGTTACTCTCCCACACTCGATTTACCCAAATTTTAATTTGGAGAGGATGCGATGTTTATACTGAAAATGGGTCACTTTTGAAAATGCCCTGTAGTGCCATGAATACCACATAATCTATGATTTACAATGCCATGCCATAAACACGCGGAGAAAAATTACTTCAGACTCATGGCTTGAATTTTGGAGCAGGTACTTAGCACTGCCAGATTTCATTGACTTCTATTGAATTTAGGATCTCGGATCAATACATGAGAGTCATACAGACTTTTTGTTAATTTTTGGAGTGGTTCTAATCATTTGTGTTCATGTTTAATTTGTAAGTAGCTGAATCAAGGTGTGATTAGTCGCAGCTAAAGGGTTCTTGAAGATAAATATTTCTTTTGTCTAATTGGGTAATTAAAATGAGAGTGAAATAGTTTTTCTCAGAGACTGTAGTAAATTGAATAGATCTTTAGACATGTCATTATCCGTTGCTTATATATATTCATTATAGGTACTATTACTAAAGTAATGAACTAGCAATTTTTAGTTTAAGATATCTCATTGTACAGCTTTATATGTATGTGCAGTGTGTAAGCATGTGTACATTTTCTTATACAGAAAGCTTTCATCCCTTTACTAGGACTTAATGTCTAATTTCATCTTCTAAACAACATCGCTCTGTATTTGTCATTATTTTATAGCAAGATTCCTCAGTCTCAATATGAGGGAATTTCCTTTAAATCTGATGACTTGAGTTCCTTTGCTAATAATAAAGTTGGCAAGATGACTGAATATTTGATCATAAATCATTTTCTTCGGTTTCAGTTGTTAAAACTGCCAAAGAAGGAAACTGAGGTTTAAATTTTCAGGTGTTGTCTTGATCCAGAAGTGATTTTTTGCAAAAGCTCCTAAGAAAGTGGTTGTCTATTTTCTTTGCATTTCATAAATCAGAAGTAAAAAAAAAAAAAAATTAGTTTTGTATTTTTTCAAAACAAAGCACTGAAATTTGAAAACAGGAACAGGATTTCAGTTTTGTGAATAAGGGAGTGGAAGAAAAATTTCTAAGTTGTTATGTCTGTAATTTTTTTTAATGCTGGAAGAAGATTGTTTTTGAGATGACAAGACATCCTGGCTTTGAAAATATGGGTTCATTGCATGTTGCTTGCTCTTCTGACTTTAGGAAGCTGTTGCAGGTATGATTGTACTTAAGGATAAAATATCTGTATAAAAGCTCTCATCCAAGCTTCTAGGCATCCTTTCAATTCTTTAAAATATAAAAACATGTTGATAGATAGCCTGACAATTAATCCATTGGTATCGTAAATACACCAGACAGCTGAAGCATTCTGCGAATGAAATAACCTGCCATCTTGCTTTTGGGCCAGAGAGTAAAGATGGCCCCTGTGGTGGCCTGCTTGGAAAGTGAATGAGTTGAATGCAGATTTTTTTGTGCAGTAGTTTGGGGAAAAGATGCAGCACCTTGAAAGATACAAGCTGTAAGCCAGTTCTTCATGGCAATGGTACCACTACTGAACGCCACTACGGACTGAAACACTGACACTCTCTGAGGTGGAGGGAGGCTGTTTCCTAGACTGGCAAGACCAGGGCCACTTAGTGCTATAGATCAAAACCATCTTAAAATGAGTTTACAAACCAGGAGGCAGCTAACGCAAATGTCAGAGCATCAGCTTAATGAATGCATTGCAGGAAACTTTGCAGCAAGGGGCCATTCTGCAGCAGACTAGCTGCAGTCTCCAGACGGACTACAGCTGATATATTAGTTTTCAGTAGCCCCGTGCTGTAGCAGCAAAGGCCTGTACAGCAGTCTGGAGGTTTCTATCTGAATGGATCAAGTACAACTTCCCCACAGAGTTGAAAACAAGGTAGCATGACCTTAGCACCTGGTGATCTAGCTGAGCATCCAGACTGGATCCACGATGGCTGTGGTGTCTCCACCACTGGGGCCAATCATCTCCCTGCTACATCTTCTGGGTGCTGCCCCTAACCAGGCAACAGCATCTCTGCCCTGTCTTGATTTCCTGCCAGCCCTACTCCTCCTCCCTCTCCTGCTCACAGAAGTTGTTCTCAGGCCCTGTCCGTGCCCTGCAGCGCCCACTGCACCCATGGAGGTGAAGATGTAAAGCTGTGCGCTGTTCTGTCAGTAAGGCTAGTCTCCATGTCTCCTTCCTCTCCTCGAGAGCCTCTAACTAAGAGACGCAAGGAGAGTTTTTATGTATCTGCGGTCCCGTTAGAAGGAACAGTGATTATAATCAACACGATGGAGAATTGTAGACACTGTTTTGCAGACCCCACCTCTGCATGAGGTGGGACTTACAGGAGTAATGTGGGCAGGCAAAGACAATATGCGCATTCAAGCATCGCAGAGCAAGTGGAAGTCTCTCCAGTAGTTTTCAACTTTTTTTGTTAGTATAAATATTTTTATTTCCTTGCAACATCAGTTCTCTTCAAGAGCTAGTGTACACAGTGCTCAAACTGAAAAATTAGCCTGCTCTTATCCTGATATCAACAGGAACTGCACTGAGATGTAATTGTGGTAGGGACCGGATAATGGCAATAATAGATAGCATGTTAATTGCTTTAACTCTCTGCAGCATTTTGTGACTGCCTGATCTAAAAATCCTGTTGTCTTGCCTGCGTGGTTTGTTTACGTATGAGCTAATGCCTTCCAAATCCCAGCCTACCTGAGGGTGCACTATCAATATCCAGTTTTGAAATTGGAGTTTATGAGTTATATGGAGTTTATACAGTTTTGAAATTAGGAGTTCCTGACTCTTTTAATTTTCCCCTATCATAAGACACTGTCCATCCCCTGCAGATGTTTAGCCATAATGAGCCATGCTCACAATGATCTTATAGTAGATGCCAGAGGCATTCCTGGCATAAATGAAAATCCCATTTGGTTCAGTTGATAAACCTACCCCTTCTGACACAAGCAGTCCTGCTTTCCTTTGTTGGTAGAATTTTTTCAACAAATATTATATTAGTTTTTCATGGGATTGAATCCTTCACCTGCAAAGAGTTTGGTGCTGCTCTGTTCTTCTTCCCATCCCGTCGCGTTATGGGTTGATAATGCTGCTCACCTTCTCCGTATCATATCCAGCTGTGATCAAGTGTGAGGCATTTACTTGCATGAGATTGCTGAGGTGCGGGATGGGCAGTGCCTGGAGAGCAGCTGTTGTGCAGCTTCTTGCGCTCACATCGTCAGTTGAAGTCCGAGGGCTCTGTAACCACACAGGAATGCCAAGGCTCTGTATTCCAAAGACAGAGGGAACAAAAATAGGAAAGCAAAGAAAATAAATGTTGCATTAGTTACATAGACAATATGATACAGTTGAAAAAACAGTGCTCTATCTAAAACTGTGCAAGAATTTTCTCTGAGGTTAATCCCAAAGTTTATTAAGGGTCACTATTCAGAATGACTGCATCAGAATTAGACATATATTCTTATACTTAATAATATTATAAAAGCTCTCACCTTATTATTCAAATAAAATCTTCTATTGTTACAAGTGATGAAAGCATAAGCCAAAGTAGTGTAAAAGAAGATACAGGTTTATATCTGGAATTCCAGATCCAAAATGGACTTGATAAAGTTAGTAAAATTTGGAAAACCAAATTGTTGGGGAAAAAAAAAATCTGTCAGCAGCTTAGACTCAACCACCTGTGATCAGAAGATTTTGTGCAGTCTTTTAATGGGTGTAGCATGCTGTACTGTTGGACCAAGACCGTAGTATATAATATGAGAGAAAGGAACCAAAGCTTTTGCAAATATTTACGTAACTGGTTGTATACTGATGTGTGGAAGTGTCCAGTACTGGCTGTCCTTTAAAGGACATTGTTTTCTGTTGATGGTTAATCTAAAGAGTTTTCCATTAATTGAGGTGAACTTGCATAATTATTTTAATACACCAATACTGCTCTTACCCTGAGGCTGCGTCAAGGACAGGCTATGTGAATAATGAAAAATATATCTTCAATATCCACATATGTAGTCCCAACTATATATGGAGGCACATGAACTCCGAATGGCTGTGAACAAAAGCAAGATCAGGACCACTGACAGCAATCTGTCCACAGGACCAGAATATGGACCTTGTTATATACTGTTCATTTTTATTCATCAAGGGATTGTAGAACAGTATGCTTCGAAAACAATTCCGCACAGTCGTGGTGGAATATTTCAGCTTTTGTTATTGTGTGTGTCGACTAGCCATATCCACTAGTCCTTAATATCCTTTTTAGTCTTTAATCATTTACATGCTTGCTTTCAAAATAGCCAACATAATCAGACCTGGTAATCAAAAAGCTGAATAACAGAACAATCCTTTTATTTGTCTTTCACTGTTCTGGCATTTATGAAATAGCAAGTCATGCTTCAGACATCCTTATTTTCCCCCACATACAAATATACAGAAAATAATGAGCCTGAAGGCATTAAGGACTACTTGCGCCACAGAAAGGTTTGTTCTGAAAAGGAGACTCGGTACGTGCTAACTTTCTCCTGGAAGCACGCAGTTTTGTCTGAATCATACGCTACTGGCATGTGGTGAATTGTGGTGTTTTAAAACTACTGGTGACACAATTTTGAAGTAGAATACCCTGAAGGAAAGATGATGATGCATTTAAGTAATTGGGCAGTGTATCCTGCATATACTTTTTGAATTTTTCATAGATGTATTTTGTAAATGTCTTGTTTAATTCTCTTGAGAGCTTGTTTGGGGAATGGAGAAGGCGAGACAGTGGAGTTAGACCTACTGAACCTTTAAAAGCAAATTTGCAACTGCTGCCAACAAAACTTAAATCACAGAGCAGCTTGTTTCCCGGCAGCCAGGAATGCTGTGAAGCAGCCTCGGCCTCAGCCTCCATCCCACTTCCTAGAAGTGAGCTGAGAAGGCGAGAGGACGGTTGCACTGGCAGACCAGGAAGCGCCGTCTGTTGCAATGACTCCTCTAGATAGCGGTAACTCGAGCACGCACGAGGACTGCCGCGCAGGCTTGGTGCCGCCTCTATAAAACAACATGCTCTGGTCAAGCCGTTGACACATCTTCTTTTGGCCGGCGCATCGGGTGGGAGAGATGCAGGTGTGCCAGCAGCACGAGAGGAGGTAGGGCACTGCCTCACTACAAAATGAAAGCAAGGGAGTTGCCAGTAGCAGCTGTCAGTGCCTGTAAAATGGTCTCTCTAAGCTCGTCTAGTGCTTTTCTTTTCCTTTGTTTTTCCCCTTTGTGGAGTAAGCCAAAGCTTTGAGTGTACTAGAAATTGGGAAGTGGGGTGGTGGTGGTGGTAGGGGGGGCTAGGGTAATGAAACTGGAGAGTGTTACAGTAACGTAGAGTATATGCTTTTTGTGGCCATCATTCATTTCTCTGCAAATAACCTTAAGCTGCAACTTCTCTCTTCATACATGAAGGAGACAGAAATGTATTATTTGTGTAACATACACAGGACGTTTTGAAATTATGCAGTGATACTTTTTTAAATTACTTTTGTTAAGCAGAACTAATTTGCCTTCAGTTTTGCAGTTAGTGATTTTCATAGCGTCTTGTGTGTCGCCCTGTGTGAGCAGTGAATCCTGCACACAGCTAGTGGGGATGAGGCAAACGCTTTCAAAATAGGAAAATTTGACTGAATGCTGGCAGGAGCTCAAAAGCAATTACATACTCTGAAGAGGTACTCTCAGTTCAGTTTTACAACAGCGTAAATGTCAGGGCAGCTGTATCCCCTTCAAATGAAATTGTTTGACTGGGGCGAGCACTGGTGGTGCGGCTTTCTTTGGCTTGTGCTTCTTGCTTGCTGAAAGTGATTTGTAAGAAAAGATGTGAACTTTTTTGTATTTTTGCTGTGAATCCTTCATTGCTTTTGAAAACCGTTAAGGTTCATGTTGCTCAAGATTGACACCTGAAGTCTTTGCTTCCTCATTGTCACAAGTGGTTCTGTGTTACTGTTCGTTACAGGATTGCTTAAATAGTCAAATCAGTTAGTGAAGGGCTTTTTTTCTCTTGACTACCTCTAGAGAGCATGGGTACTTTTTCAAGGGAATCTGAACTGATTGATTAAGAGGGATTCAGGATTTTGTCAGTCTTGGTGAAACTCAGAGGCAGCAAATGTCTCACTAACAGCAGGTTAGTAGCAGTTATATCAAAGTTAAATTGATTTTATTAGTTTTTTAGACAATGGGAGGGAAAAAATAGTTGGTGTCAGTGGAGGATGGCAGAGCTAATAGGACTGTTAGCCCCCGTGGAGCAGCAGGAAGGTTATTTATGTGAATGGCTGCTACACACACAGCTGGCTGGGAGGGAATGGCAAGGTTCAGCATCCGCGATGTGCTGTATTCCCCATGGCTGTCCAAAGACATGTCCAGGCGGCTTTATCTTGATGAAGAATGGTCTGTTCCCTGTGGGTTATAAATGTTATATTTTAGTTTTACTCTTCCAGAAACGTCATTTGACTCACTGAAGAATTAAAACCGACAGCACCACAGAGCCGTGTGGGAGAAAAGGGGATTTTAGAGTCAAGTGACACAATCAAGCCTTGAGAAGTAAAGAGATTTGAATAGTTTCTCGCCAAATGGAAGTTATCTAGAGAGCACCGGAGACCACTGCATCTCTCCATCCCACTCTTGCTGTGTCGAGACGGTGCTCTTGGCCCTGGACATTAATAAAATGCTGGATTCAATCAAGTGTGTCCTGGTGGGAGACTCCGCGGTGGGGAAAACATCTCTCTTGGTACGTTTCACCTCTGAGACTTTTCCAGATGACTACAGACCCACCGTATATGAAAATACCGGAGTAGACGTCTTCATGGATGGTGTACAGATTAGCCTAGGTCTTTGGGACACATCTGGCAGCGATGCCTTCAAAAACATTCGCCCCCTCTCCTACCAACAGGCAGATGTGGTGTTAATGTGCTACTCGGTGGCAAACCACAATTCCTTTCTGAACCTGAGGAACAAATGGATTGGCGAGATCCGCAGCCATTTGCCCCGCATCCCTGTTTTGGTAGTGGCTACTCAGACTGACCAGCGCGACATGGGGCCCTACCATTCCTCCTGCATCAGCTCGATAGAAGGGAAGCGGCTCGCCCAGGACGTGCGAGCCAAAGGCTATTTGGAGTGCTCTGCCCTCAGCAACCGAGGGGTGCAGCAGGTGTTTGAGTACGCCGTGCGGACAGCAGTCAATCAAGCCAAAAGGCAGAACAGGAGGAAGCTCTTCTCCATTAACGAGTGCAAGATCTTTTGAGGACCATCAGCAGTGGTTTTGCCCGTGTTCGTTCTTTCTGTCTTCACACAAAGATACTGCAGCAGAGAGAATGGGAGGTGAATCAAAGGAGGACTCCTGGCAGGACCACAGTGCAGGTGACCCTAGAGAGACAGACATGTGCTCTATCTGATCTGCTCCCCCCCAACACACATGGGCACTATCTTGAAAAACGAAAGGTGCAGGTACATGTCCTTATTTACAAGCCTGTCTTTGGACTTTGCTAGCCTGGACTGGAGCAGGCTTAGCCTGGAGAACTGCAGAGAATAGCTGTGCTGATTTTGTTGTTGTTGTTGTTCCTCAGTTGTTGGTTTGTCTGCATTTATTTAATGACAAACTTCTGCCTGGATCAACCCCCACCTCTTGACATGTCTGTCCATGTGGAGTTTTTTTTACTTTAAGAACTTCATGTATAAGATCTGACCACTGTGTATTCTATTTAAAAGACTTTTTTATACGTTGTTGTAAAATCCTGACAGTTTGTTTTCATATTTTGGAAGTCCTTCCTCTAGCTAACCACAGAAGCAAATTGTCCTATCCATATAATAAATGGCCTGCAGGCAAGCCTAGCACTTCTTAGACATGCCCGAGTCTCTGCATAACAGTAATCAAATCCAGTACGTCCAGCATAGAAGTGATCAAAACTTAGCGACATTTGACAGCTGTCCTGTGGCTTTGTGAGATTTGTTATCTTAGTCTTGTTCCTCAGCAGTATGGTCAAAGATGGGACGAACCAGGAGGAAACTAACCTGATTCTTCCTAGACCTCACCTAGTTACAACCCCAGAAGGGCTGGCCTGCAGTCAGGGCTGGTTCAGACATATGGTTGGGGTGGCAGACACAAGTCTGTACTATCATCACTTCTGTTGTCCCTGCCATAATTCTGGAGGCAAAAGATTTCAGTCTCCAGGGATGAAAGGTATTTTTGCATGAGCACTAAAATTCTCCAAGTATTTTTAGTACACTTCTTTTCTAAACAGTAGTTTTAGTGAAACCAGTCACCTACTATAGTAAAAAATTAAGTACACGGCAATGTTGAATGTGCGTGTTTAGAATGGCTAAATAACATTTTCTTTTTGAGTTTGCATACTAAGTGTAACTGCCTGGGTTGTACCAAAATAAGACTGAAACAGGTTTTGCATCCTGGGGAGCCTGGCAAGTCTAAGAGTCAAATCCTGACGTACCTACTTGGGCCAAGTTACCCTCCTGCACAGAAAGCCAGGCTAAGGAGGTGGAAACTCCAGGTGTGTAAGAGAACTCTGCTGGAAGGTGGAGTGGGGTCAACACACACTGCTGTACATTCCTCCTGAGTTGTGGTGTTCCCCTCCTCCTTAGGTTATCTGTCCCCTCTGTCCTGCACCATCTTAGATCTTGCAGATCTGTCTCATCCCAAGGTTTCTGCTGCCCATAGAGGAAATCCTCTGGGGGATTTCTTAGTGCAGCAAGATTTTTATTCTCCCTTTCCCTGTCCTTCAGCTAGCTCAGAACTGATCTTTGAGGGGCTTATAGCAAGGTGCCGTAGAAGATGGCACATAGCACAGTAGGACGATTCTCTCTCCACGTGGATCCTGACAGAATGACCTGTGTCTGTTTTGACTGAGTCCTGACTCATGTGTTTCAACAAGAATGGATGCAGTGGCTTGTCTGATTCAAATCCGAGGTGGGACTTCAGGAGTTACCCTACTAAGCAAATAAGCTGTAGCTCAGATCTTATCTATCTATAGTTTGTCCCTGAAAAACTGCTTGGGTACTCTTCTCCATACTCTGTTCTACTGCTGAGCTTTTCTATAAAGAGAAATTCCAAATTAAATCATTCCCCTCCTATGAATCCCAGAGGTGATCTCACTTGTGATGTAGATGAGCAAGTATTTGCACTGCGAGCACCTTAAATAGCAGTGGTGCACAGGACACTTGATGTTGTGATCGTCCCGCCAGCTCCCAGGCTGGTGAATATTTACCAGTCATCAACCTGATTGTAAGGGAGGCTTCTTGGTCATAAAAACAGACTGGTCTCATGTGAGGTTTTCAGAGCAGCTTTAAATCTTTACAAGCTTCTGCACCCGAGCACACAAGACGAGGGCTCCCATCGCTGCCCATCTTTTCTGTACTCTTCTCTTTCCTACTTCTCTTTCTCTTCAGGTGTTGATTGCAAATCCTCTGCCCCCTGAAACACTAAAACTGACATGTTTGTAAAAGAGCCTGAATGGCGTGATACTTAGGCAGAGTTACACAAGTGGCTATGCAGTCCTTGGTTAAAAACCTTTTGGCTTTTGGAAGAAATATGTTTCTACATCTCAACTCTTGCAATGCCTCTTCACTGAAAGTTTTGGTTTTTGTAACCCTAATTTAAAATTAGCCATTGTTACTGTTTGAACATTAAAGATCACATGCAAAATGTCACGTTGTGAATCTTCAAATCTGTTACAATTGTGGACATTTTTGTTATGGTCCCCACGCCACTAACGGATTTAATAATGGTTTCAGCTTTTTTTGAGACATATTTTTACCAGCAAGTTCTATTAAATGGTCTTTTTTCTCTCTGGGTTAAGCTTTGTTTACAACAGTTCATGCTGCTGTTTTTATGTGTTGAAGAACAGTAACCGCTAGGCCAGGATGCTGAGTTGTGGTATCTGCTGTGGGATGCCAGTATTCAGGGACCAGAAGGCTCCAGAGAGTTGTTGTATCAGACAAAGCCAGATGAAGATGCGCTCCAGAATCACATCATAACTGAAAATCCCATCTCATCCATATTTGCTTCACAAGCCTTGTTACGGTGTATTACAAAATGAAGATTCAAGGTTTGCTTGCAATTCAGTGAAGCAAAGTGGATAGGCTTCCCCTGAGACGCCTGAGCTGACGATACGGGATGCACAGGGAATTTTGTGGTGGCTTGACATGCTCTTGATTGTGCATGCTAGAGCCAGTGCAAAGTGTGAGGCCACTAAAAGCTGGCTGACTTTTAAAATCAAATTGGAGAGAGGATAAAGTAACAGGGGGATTTTGGTTTGGTGCTATGTGAAAAAAATGGTTCCAATTTTCACAGCCTGGTTATTTTCAGACTCTCAAACACTTTTCACTGGGAACAAACTGTGAAGCACATTATTCTGGTGTTTGTAATTATGCAGCTTTCCCTGAGCTATAGAACTGATGTGCTCAAAAATGTGGCAACTTGAATGCAGAGAGTGAAATCTGGACATAGCAGAACTCAGCAGAAGATTCAGCCAAATGGCTTATTGGGGTGGGGCTTGCACCACTGCAGCCGTGCTGCCCGTGGCGTGAACGGCGAGGGACGCTGAGGTCTCCTGTGAAACCCTACCAGGGTGGTTTTGCTAGTGTTACTTGGGCGACAGGGTCCCTGGGTACGGCTCGGTGGTAAAAATCTGGCTCTAATATTCAAAATACATTCAAATGACAGCTGGGCACACATGTTAAGTTTCAACTTCTTTTGCTCTGAAAAACAGCGGGTTGGGGGAGACCGAAACAATGTGCTGCCTCGTCTCAGTCGGGTCGAGCCGTTCAGCTAAGGGAAGAGACCTTGCCCAAATGTTCCCTTTCTATCTTCTCAAACCGATGCCTTTCAGTTTGTTACTCCATTGCTAATTTTACTTTCACTTGCTATTAAAAAAGGTTGCAAGTTAAAAAAAAAAAAAAAAAAGAGCAAATACTTGGAACTTAAAATGAGAACAGCAATAACACTGTTGTTTTCGTCAGCGTCTGACTTCTCATTTTGACAGAAAAAGTAATTTTGGGTCACTAATTGTTTTACTGAATTCTGCAAGTCAGATAAAAAGTTGAATATATATGCAATTGTGATTTAAATCAGAAACTTCTTTTAGCAGAAAAAAAGAAGCATTTTCCTTTAGTAATTTGTAAAATGTGGTGAGTACATGTCACATTATTTTAAATACAGATTTGCCAGTCTTTTTATACTTACTTGGTCTGTAGCATAGAATATAAATATTTTCTAAGAACAAATAATAAAAATGTTTCAGATTTCCCCCCTGATTTTTCACATGGGAAGTTACTCAAGCTTATTACATATAATTGATACTGGTTTGCCTGCTATTTGCAATTAACAGTTTGCAAATATTTGTGTAATTTTTGCGGGTACTCTGCAATTGCTAAGGTGTCTGAAGACATACTAGCTAATGCCTGTATTGATAAAGAAAATGCATTTAAAGCAGATGAAATAAATCACCACAGGGATCAGACACGAAGAAAAAAGAAATGTCGGCACTCTGACATCTCAGCCTTTCCTGTGTTACTATTGCATTTGAGTGAATACAGCCATTAAAATAATTTCCAATAAATGGGGCAATTCGTGTCTCTTAGCACTTTCTCCTAATGCCTCTGCTACACAGGGCTCAGGTTAATATATAAAGAAAAAAGCGCTTCATTTCAGAACATGATAACGGCTTGTCCGTTCTTGCCTTTGTGAGCAAGTTAACTACCTTGACTTAATTAAAAGTCAGTTCAGCCTCTGAAAAAAGCCAGATATGAGCACAATTGGGTTAGCCCAACTCCCTTGTTAGAAACGACAGTAATGAACTTTTGTCTCTGGATGTGAGGAAACATATTTTATGTCTTGGAGATTTCCTTTACAGCTCTCAGTGCAAAAAATCCCGACCAGCTATCACTGTGTACCTGTCCTAGCTGACCTGCGTGCCCTTCACATCATGCTCTGAGCAGCCAGCTGTTGAAAACAAAATTCAGGGAGAAAACAGCCTTTGTGCATACCTAGAAGTTTATACTGCCGTAACTGCTTAACTATAGCTATGGTGGTCTTTCCCCTGCCCTGGACCTCTTGCTCCATCGCGGCACGACCACGCAGCTGCTGTGTGTCAGCATGGTCCATTTTGCTCAGGAGGCAGAAGGAGAGCATCTCCACCAGGCAGTCCTGCCCACGCAGCCCGAGGGAGACGGGTTTTAAGCAGGACAGAAGCGATGCTCCTCAGGGCTCCCCCTTACCAGGCATCACAGGCAATTGCCCTACTCTGCAAACAGAGCTGGCCCTGCCTCAGTCAGACTTCTGTCGCCTGCAGGTGCCCTTGCAGTAACAGATTTAATTTGTGTGTTGTTTCTAAAATCAGTGTCTCTCTAAGTCATTACCCAGGCCTGGTTTCTACAGGTGCTGTTGTGCTGTTAGCACAGGCTGCGGGGTGCGTCTCAGCTTTGCTGGGCTTCAGCCACTGTGTTTTGGGGGGGGATCTCAAAGCATTGAGCCAAACCCTGTGGCACATCCCTTCCTGAACACGGGGAGCTGGCCTCCAGCCTCGCATAAGCCATGAATTAGTTATTAGCAAACAAAATAATTGCTATTGCTGCCTTTCTGGTTATGAAGAAGTGAATGAGCGACATGCCTGTCTCAGGTCTTTCGCAACTGCCCTACGTAGGGCTGGCCGGGGGAATTTCTGTCATTACTCCTCTCACCTTGGGCAGCTGTCGGTATGATTCATGCAGGGGCGGAGCAGAAGGGCACAGGTCTGTGTATGGCAGTGGTTGTTTCTGTCTCTGGAAAAGAGGAAGGAAACGACGACCAATGCCTCCGCACGGCGTGAGGTGTTTGCTCACCCACATCTGCAGCATTTCCAAGAAGCCTCCGGCAAGTGCCGGCTCCCGCAGGTGCCCCAGCAGCTCCTGGCCGAGACTCGGGTGTCTCCCCCCACCCCCTGGGCTGCCTTCCCAAAAAGCTCCATCGCTGTTCAGGTACCACAAAAAGGTGAGATTTTCGAAAGAGCAGGCTTTGCTTTGAAAATCAAGATCCCTTGCAAATGCTGACTGTCCCGAAAGTGGTTGTGTGTGTCCGCTAGCCACAGGCAGGGCTGTGGTGGCCGAAGGCGGGTGGCCAGCCCCAGGGTGTGAGGGGAGAGGGCCAGGACTCATACTTCTCAACTTGGTAGATAAATTAATTATGTAGAAGCAACTGGAGGGAGACTTCTGTGTCTCATATGCCAAACCTCTCATAACACATAAGCAACTGCTGAATTTTCTCTTTCCCAGAAAACTGTCTTTTTAATATGTAAAATGCTAAGTGACTTTCTGGCTATTACTTTGACTAAACGCTTGCATTATCTGCCACTATGACACCAGATCTGCTGCTTAAAAGCCAGTGTCAGCGCCATCCTGCTGTGAACAATGCAGTGTTCAACATAGCATGCACCCGAGTAAGTATTGAAGGTCACAGGATTTCATAAGAGACTGGTTTAGGACTTCTAATGGATCTTGGGCATTAAAATATGTACGTATTTTTAAAATATATTTTAACTATTTTAAATTATTATGTAGTATGTGGAATTTGTGCTGGTATCTGATCTGTCACAGAGTTATTGACCAACTAAACCAGAGCATTGGCTTAGACAATGAAGGTTGCTGTTTAATCCCTCTCCCATCCAGAGCCAGGTCAGGTCAATGGGGAGCTTTTAAATATAACCAGGCTCCGGACCAGGCCTGTGTAAGCCTGCACAAGTAACTTTTAGATACACAACTCCAAACTGACTGCTGGTGTAACCAACCTGTTCAGGATCAGCTTGACCCAAACGGATTCCACCTTGCCTGACCCTGCTTTCCGTGGCTGGCTGGTGAATGGCAGGAGGATGAACTGCAGACATGAAACACTACAGCACAGACACCCTGGCTGTCCCCAACCCCGCTGCCACAGCTGGGTGACACCAGACGAGCCATGGCTCCGCCTGCTCCCCACGTGAAATGGGGAGATGGCAGTGACCTTTTTTTAAAGTGCTTCCAGACTGGTCATGAAAGATCTTGGTGCTGGTGGGTACTTCTGAGTTTGCCAGGTCCTAGCTCCCCTTCTGAGAAATGTTTCTGCTGACGGGTTTGACCTGCAGAATTTGCTCCAAATGGATTTGTAACCCAACTTTATGGGATTGGGGCTTTCCAGCATTTCAATTCATTGAAGGCATAAGGAGTAGGTAACCATAAGGGACAGAAAGAGAAGGGACAATATATAATGATGTATTAATTACTTTACTATTTTAACAGATCGTAATCACGACTATCAACATAATGCCCTTTTTAATTGTACAAAACATGGGTATGGGCTGAGCTAACATCTGATTCATCAGTGACATGTTTAGAAATAAAATTCTCCCTGAGGGAGTTATGGTGAGTGCTGGGAAGGTAAAGCAGAGCAAAGGGCCTTACCCCTACCCACACTTTCTGGAGCATGCTCTTGCATACCGTGTGGTGACTGGACTCGGCTGGACTGACCTCGATGTGTGCAACAGGGACATTCTTACAGTATGGATTTAGTGCCCAATTGACAAGTGTCACTGAAATGTGATCACCTTAAAAACGTTCCTGTTTCCGTTACGGGTGAACAGAAGAGGCTGAACACAACCTGAGCAAGAATTTAGGTCTAGGGGGAGTAGCAGTGAGGTGAGCAACTATGGTCTTTTCACCCTTAGAATTTCACCCTGCCATGATAAAATACTGGGGAGAAATTACCAATGTTCCCCAAATTATTCCTTTGTGATGGGAAAGATTTATTTTTCTGCAGTGGGAACAGTAAGGGGTACCCATATGGAGTCTCGGGCTCAAGGAGATTAACTCAAGGAGAGGAGCTTCTGACTGTGCTCCACATCTTCCACAACTTTCCACCTGGCTGCCAAGAAAACTGATATACTGCCCTTGCTCTGGAGCATCCTCAAGTTTTTGGCTCTCTAATGTGCAGGGCCATAGCTTTGTTATTTTCCCCTGACTATCCAGAGGCATTTAAATAAAATGAGGCATCTTTACCCAAGAAATTCCCCTCTTGCTTTCATAGCTGACACATGCTTATGACTTCCACTGCTGAGATGTCACAATTTAACTTTTAATTTACAGATGAAAGAAATCCTATGAGCCTTGCCTAGCAAAAAGATTAGTTGGGAAGTTGCTTTTCCCCGCTGAGAATAGCTAGTTCTGGTGGACTCGATCTTTGCAATAGGTGTCAGCCAATGCTCGTGGAATTAATGTACTGTGAAACTGCACAGCAGAGACTGGAGGGATATCACTGCATTGCGTATTAAATACATGAGTGATATGGCTTTAAGCAGAGACTACAAATAGCATATGAAAACAGAGATGGGTTCTGGAAAGATCTAAGGCAGAAGGGGTTGGTTATCTGGGTTCCTGAAAAGAGACTGATTTCTGATTGGGATCTGGGACAAATCGCTCAGGGATGCTATTGAACTATCCAGAATTAACAGGGCATTCACCGAGCAGAGGAGCTTAGATGTCTGCAGGGTAGTGCTCTGACGTTGTGCATATAACAAAAGAACCAAAACAGTGGGAAAACTGAAACTTGAGGCAGGGTGGCTTGAGAAAACCCTACCTTTAACTCCACAAAATCAGTTTGCTGAGCTGTGGGTGCTGTGATGAACAAGAGAAGCCACGAGTGGCCAGGCATGAGGAGTGAGATGCCGAAGCAGCAGTGGACCACATCACACCACAGCAGTCTGCAAGCACTGGGAGAAGACACCCAGGGCAGGAAGAGAACACAAAAGCCTGGGAGCTCAGAGGTGCTCTTCACAAGAGCAATGGACAAAGCTGCAGCAGGAGATGGGCAGAGTCAGCATGAATGTGAATGGAAATTACATTAATTTCTGTACAGGGCAGAGGAACATAAGCAACTGCAGTGCTAAAGATAATTATGTAACACTTAAAAAAATCCCTGGGCTGTGGAAAAAAAGGCACTGCCAGGGTCTCTGAGGACTTGCAGTTATATGAAAAGATAGGGAAAGAAAAGCTTTGATTGGTCCTGGGGCTTCCAAAGCTGCTGCCACTTTGTGAAGGTGATGCTGTGCTTTTCTGGTGGGAAACACAGACAACGGGGACTCTGAAGCGCGGCCCCATGCTGGTGTTGCCCTGGCAGATACATATTACAGAGAAATGAGCCACACTTTCTCTGAAGCCCAAAGGGAAGGAGGCAATGAATCAGCCATTTTGCTGAAAAGGTCTCCAAGGCAACAGCCTGAGAAAGCTGAGCCACAACCGAAACAAAAGAGAGGAGCCATGTTAATATCCAAGGTGGCAGTGATGGGTCCACAACGTCACGCAGACGTCCCAGGGACTGTGGCAGGACCATGTCTGACGACAAGGCTGAGTCTAACTCTTACCATTCCCTGGCTTGGCTGGGAGGGGGATGAGAGATGTAGGAAACTGGCCTCTGAGGGACATCCATAGCCCACGTGGGCAGCAGAGGTGCCTGAGCTAAAGCCACTAGTCCCCAAAGCGGGAAGCGTGTGCCTGTGTTGATCTGGCACTAAAAGGCGGGTTCACCACAATGCCAGGTCCCACTTTGGCCTCGGTTTAACAGGGTGCAATGGGCTTCAGGACTGGGCTGCCAGACACTGAGAGTGGTTGGAGCACCAGAATTTGCAAGAGAAGCTTGCCAGGATAATACAGCAATCGGGAGCAAGAGGCGCAAAAAAAATTTAAAGTAAAATAATGACAAGTTCATTGTGTGCCTCCAGTGTGTGCACAGCTTTACATGACAGCAAGCAGCTGTGAGGGACTTTGCATCCCTGCAAGCATCTTGTGATTTGGTGCTCCCAGTGGGATGTCAGTGAAGAAGCCACAGCTGGAGCAGGCAGTGACCATGATGGACTCAGGTCTGCTCCTCCCTGATCTCACAAATATTGCACAGGACACAGAGGGCAAACAGGAGACAGAATCAGAGTCAAGCAGGGTCAGACTCAAGTCTGCAAAAATAGGTTTTCTATCAGTACTTCTTATGGACGTTCACTGGCCATACAGAAGTAATTGAAGGGATCTGATAATGACTTCAAAACATCAGCTAGGTAGGTAGGACTGCCACTTCTGGAGGGTGGTGCAGGGACTTCATTTTTCTCTGTGGACTGAGGATCAGGGGTCGAGGCCGGGGCCAAGGCCGGGGCCAAGACCAGGTCCAGACCTGTATGAACTCATCAAAGAGGCTGGAGATGTGGGAAGTACAGCTGTCGTCAGACCAACTGGAGGTGTAAAGCATCCATAGTATTTGACAATGCAGTCATATTTCTTCTTCCCTATGAGGAACTGAGCTTGGCAAGGGAGCAAGCCTGTAAGAGCATGATTCCCATTGACCATGCCAAATGCTTGGGGAGCAAAACTCCCCTGTGAATTCCTCTGCACCCATCTTCTGAAGGTTGTTTGGGACAAGACCTGCAGGAATGGAAATGTCACCTCCTGATGTTGTGACCACATTCTCAGGTTTGAACCCATTGGCAACACAGTGAAGGAATTAGGGGCTGCCAGATGTCAAAAGAGCAATGTGTCTCTCTCGTTGCTCCCTATCTGGCCAGTTTAGCACAGCAGATTCCCATCTTTTTCAGTCCCGAGGCCTCCACTGTTGATCTTCCCACATGTGAAGTACAGACCTTGCAAAACCATTTTCTTTTCACAGACTGAGTGCATACATGTAACAGGTCATTGAGAAGCAGGTCTGCATCTTGTGCCTCCTCCCAGCACATTGTCCTGGGTCAATGAGAAAGCTCGCTCTCGATGTAGCAAATGTTGATCAAGCTGCAAAACCACTTGAATGACTGTGACAGAGGTGCTGCTTGGACATAGCAAGGCAAATCCCCTAAGACAAATATAAACCCAAACATTTCTACAGTGCAAAGGGGGCTGGGGTCGTAGAATGAAAAATATTGGCAAGCTGAGGGTTGGAGATGATGCAGTCTGCAAGAGCTGGCACCAGCTGGATTTTGTGATCACTGCTCCATGATCTTTGTGGGTAAGTGCGAACGCTGCCAGGGCTGCAATGCGAATTCAGTCACGTACCTGTGCTTCAGTTAGCTCAAGTCTGAGTCAATCACTGAATGATCTAACAATGCACAGATTTAGCAGTAATGGTCACAAAATCAAACCCATGGTAAATGCACAAACAGGAATAATCTTTTTTCTTTCTTTCTCTGAAGTGTTCAGAGTCCATTTGTTTAGCAAACTATTTTTACAGGACCACAAACCTGCCCTGAGTTTCAAATTCGCGGAGAGCATGCACTTATTGCAAGGAATAATTTACAGTTTTGAGGTGTATATGGTGTAGTTAAGGAGAACTTAGTTCAAATGTGTAAAATATAGCTTACTGGGATCTGCACACCTGCAGATGGGAACATCTGAAGAGCAGTTTAGGTTCAGAGCTGTGCTAGACCACTTGATCAAAAAGTAGTGAAGAGCCGTAACAGCAGCAGTGGTGGAGGCTCTAACAATGAGAGGAACGTAAGGATGTGGTTTGCTCTCAAGAAGGTCTTGAAAGAAGGTAGGAGGGGGCAGGAGGAGAGAGAGGTGGGCTGCTGTAAGCAGAACGGTAGGAGCTAAAGCGTAGCGAAAGGAAATAGCTGAGGCTGTAAAAAGTGAAAAAGGTTACTGAGAACTGAAGAAATCGGAGAAGAGACAATGTGGCTGAAGGGAGCTTTTCCTCAGCTCTGCACTCCTGTTTTCAAAAGCCGTTCACGTGGTGTGGTTTGCAGCATAAGACGGTATTTGGACAATTTACTCTGATTCTTCTGCCGGCAGAAGAGCAACAAACATAACATTCCAAACTAGGAATTCATTGATCAAAGGGCAACATGAGGAATGGCCTGCATTTGCTGGTCAAATCAAAGGGCTCTCCTGCAAGGTTAGCCTCTGCTACATAAGAAAGTGTGGAAGGGTGGCTAAGGCCACCCCCAACCCAGCACCCTCAGGCAGAGTTAGAGGCAAAGCCTAATACACTCCCTTAAAAAAGCAAATTTGCTTTGTACCTGCGCTGCAGCAGGCTGTGACACTCATGTGTGGCCCCACACTCGCCTCCCCAGAGCCTGCTCCTCTCCCAGACCTTCCCCAGGGCTCAGGGTGCATGTCCCTGCCTCAGGGGACTGCAGCACAGGGGATGGGAAGGCTGTCCTTCAGCCAGTGCAGCTCTGCCCAGGGCCAGGAGCTTGGTCCTGCACCCACGGGAAGAAGTCTGAGCTCAGGAGTGAGTGGCATGACTATTTTGGAGGTGCTGGGGCCAGGGGGACCATGGAAAGAGGACAGAGTGTCTGTGAATGCCCTGGGGTGCAGGGAGGCACCAGATCAGTGAAACCCAGTGACACCAAGTGGTAGCAGCCAGGGTGCAATAGTGTTTGTGGCTCTGAAACCTAGGGCTGATATTTTCCTCGTTGTTCAGTGCCTGCATACTTACTACAAACATAATGAAACTTGTAGGGAAACCCAAGGCTTGGTGACATTGGGTTGCTAAAGAAAAGGTTTCCAAGATATGGCCTCACCCTAAACAACTTTTGCATCTGACTTAGGAGCTTTTCACTCTGCTGGGACTCAAGCTGTGGCACTGATCTGGCCTGGGTTTGCTGCAGACCACCAGGGAGCAGCCTGCCAAGCATGCAGCAGTTTGCACAAACAGTCTTATTTGCCAGTTGAGTGATCAGGGTAAAAAAATCACCTTGTGCCTAAGATGAAGTGACACAGAAAGCCTTCAGAGCATGTGCTGTGAGACCAGTGCTCTGCTGTGAAGTCCTGCAGATGCTTGAGAGACCAGGTGGCTTGTGATGATGCATGGTCCTCTTGGGATATGAGCTCTACATACTGGTGGGTCTTGTCAGGGTTTGCTTTTGGAACAACATAACTACTCTGAGTGTAGCTTAGAGCAGAGCTGCTGGCCCAACAGCTGGTATTTCAAAGTGTTTCAGATCCACGTGCCCATCTGCACGGCACTTCAGAAGAATTGTCAGGAAAGGAGCATTCACAGAATTGAACAGAGACTAAAGATTAGTAATCAGCAGCCATAAGTAACATGGTCGTGGGCTGTATTCTCTCCTCGCCTTGCAAGAGGTTGCTCACAGGCTCCATCGGTGCCAGCTGTTTGCAGATGTGCAACGGTGTGGGGAGGGGTCTGCTTCTGCCTCCTGCCCACTCTCCCAAAAAACAAGCCCAGAAATGTAGCAGAGATAAATAGGTACTTCTGACATACAATTCATTTGGTCTATTCCAGACATTGGTAAGTTGAACCGTGCCCCAGAAAAGCACGTTTCTCTCTCTCAGCTGTAAAAGGAGTCTAGACAACTCACTCTGCCATAGGTGTCTATGCTGTGACATCTGAAGATGCGGAGATTCATTCCACCCTTGTCTACAGACACTGTGCACAGACCACAGTTAGCACAGCTTCTGGGACCCTTCTGTGCCCTTTCTGATACTGGTGTGGAGAGTCCTGCCGCAGGTATCACCACTGCGGTGCCTGTACGTTGCAGTGGAATGGGTGAAGCTGTCTTTGCCAGGGATGTGTGTCTCAAAGGTGGATGAGTTCAGCTCAGATCACAGTGTTTTTCACTTAAGTTGTTTGCATATTTCCATGACATTTTTAAGAACTCACTTATCTCTGAGGTTTTTGCTCCTCCATTGAATTTAATGGAAATTTGCCAACACATTAACAAGTTGTTGGAGAGAAGAGATACAAGTAGACAGCAATCACATAATCCTTGTTTTCTTAGGAATTCAAGCGACTAGAGTGATCCCCTTATTCCTGTGGTTAGTCTGATCCCGAGGGAAAAATCTTTCCAAACAAACAGCGTATTCTGCTATATAATGCACATGATTGAGACACTGCTATTGAAACTGTGGGCAGAGATAGAACAAAACAGATTTCTACTTGCATTTAAACCTTATTTTATATTACAATGCCACTGAGAGGGATGGAGGCACTTGTCACAGCTATTGTATGTCTTTCTGAAGTTAATTGCACTTTAAAGGTGTTTTTTTCCCCACCTGTCACACCAGAGGCAGAACTGGAAACTACCAGGAATGACTTTGTGCAACAAAGCGGCGTAAAGGAACGATCATCTATTATTTGATGTAGAATCCAATAAAAATCAGAGGAATTAGAGACAAAGGTAAGCTTACAGGCCTAAATGTTTGAAGTTCAACTTCTGCATCAAGATCAAGACAGGCTTATTCTACCCTGTAGATTTGAGGCATTTAATCTCACAGCAGCCGGTTCAGAGGCTTCCTGTTGGTCAGGGTATAAAGTCAGCTGTGATGAGTTGATGTCAGACTTAGGATTTATTGAGACAGGGATGGACACTGATGGGGTGTGAGGAACGTGCAGCGTGAACGCACAGCCTGATGCTAATGTGACAGGTAGAGCCCTCCCTTTTTAGCTATCTTCACTCATGAAATGGTCCTCGTCAACTTTGCAGCTGGAATTAATCCAGAGGGGAATCCAGAGTTCATTTTGACACTGGATTAACAGTGAAACTTGTCTGTTCTTGGATTTTTAGCCATGAGGTTTTCTGGCAAAGCAGATGTGTGTTAAATCTAACCATTTAAATGAAGTATTGTTCATCAATTACACATTAAGGTTAAGACCTTAAAATCTTTCACTACATGGTGGAGAGTGTTTGGGCGATCACCCAGCACGAACGTGGCCCTGTCTCCTGAAGGGAATGGAAATTATTAAATTCGGCACAGGTTTAGCGAGCTGCAGCATGGAAAGAGAGAGGCTCTGACTCATCTACTCTGCAAACAACCGCATGAGACTGCAGTTTCACTTTTTGATGTGGTCTCGTTACAGAAGTGTATGCCAGCTGAATTATCACGATGAAATACTATTCCTTCCACCTGGCTAGGCACTTGGTAATTTTACTTGAGGTTCTGGGGGAGGAGAGCTGAAGCTGCTTCAGTGGGCGTCGTACCGACAGTTCAAGCAATAATTCAGTCCTTAGTGCCTTCAGGGAGGAGCTGAGCTCTCCCACCTACTCTCTTTATCCCCTTCATGGAGGAGAAAAGGGAGGTGCATGCAGAAAGGACTAGGTCTTATCCTCTGAGGTCCACACACATAAGAAACTGTTCAAGGAGACTGCAGTGAAATAAGGAGGCCTCTGCTGTCTGTGTGCTAGACAATGTTTGTTATATAAAATGTTTGGTGAGGTTGGGCACACTTCTGTGTTTTATCAGAATGATGTAATGAGAGAAGAGGGAGAAGCTCTCAGATGCATAGTCCCTCCTTTGGTATCAGACGAACCTCCCTCTCCCCTACTGCGTGCATCTGTAGATCACTGCACTGCACCGCCGCTCTGATTTGGGAATGCTTTTAATTATAAAGTATGTTCACTATGCAGTTAACAAATGATATTAATCTTGGCATCTTCATTACCTATACCAAGAAGCAATTAATGACAGTCACTGGGCTCTGCCTACCGGACACCTCCCCTGTCCTGTGGTCTCTAGCCCCATCAGGAGGGGATTCAGCATATCTTCATACAGCATTTTCTCCCCTTAACATTCACTAGCCCTTAGGTAAAACTTCACCTGGAGTATTCCTTGAATGGAGATTTCAGGACAAAAAATATTTCACTGAAAACTTTGTCATTGACATTCCAAGGGTTTGTCACCTCCCTTCACAAATAAATGCCCCTGGGAAGCTAGTGAGATGCCATTGGGCTCAAGGTGACCAATAATTGGCTGTTTCACATAAATTAAAGTGACCGGGAAGTTTTTGACTTAGCCAGCCTGATCAATTGCAAGTGTACAACTCCAAGTCTGAAGACAAGGTGAGAGCTCTTGGCCGTGTAATCTCATTCCTCTTCTGAATTGTAAATGCTGGTTCCTACCTATGATGAGGAGAAACACCATCATATAAATAAAACCACTAGATAACTCTGTGAAAGTCTGAGTCCTTCACTAACAAGCATTTGGCTACTGCGTCCTTTTATCTCCCACTTAACGGGAGATGACAGGGCCTGTCAATGGCAGCCTGACCACGGTCCCATTTAAAAGGAGTTAAGGTCTTCTTTGTCCTATACCGCAGAACACAAATATGACACCCCAAAATAGGGACAGATCATTTGATTAAAGGACACATGACAGCTTTATCTTTGCCAGGGAGCTAATTGCGTGAAAGGAAGAGACGCACTCCTTGACTGGATTAGGTCAGAAGTAAGGCAAAGCTTGGGGTGGAGTAAGCTGCTTCCTTAAAATACCTCTGGGGGAATGCTCCTGCTCTTTCATGAAGCGTGAAGTCATTAACACCTTTTTACCTTGCATTTTGCTGAGTAGGAGTGTGTAAGCATGGCTAGTTACCATGGAATAAATGACATGCTGTAAATTCACACCATCAATTAATTTCTTCATGTGCCCATGCTCTTAGAGGAACACCCTGTTTCTGGATGGTGGGTGAGGAGAGGTGTGAGGAAGATACACTGTCAAAACAAACCTGCTTCTGTGCATATGTAGTAGGAAAATCAAGTGGCTGAGAAGCCTTACGGCCACAAACCATGTGCCTGCAGGCTTCCCCATGGTCCTGGTCATCTCAGGCTGACTCAAAGCCAGCACACCGGGTCTGCCCTGGAGAACCGCAAGGGGAAGGGACCACTGGCAGAAACAGGAGCTGGAGTTCTCAAGGCGGCATCTGCAACTCAGGTGCCAACACCCCACTTAAAATCGGTAGGCATCCAAACCCCTTCTTCAGGGTTTCATAGCCACAAAAAGAAAAACAAGAAAAAATTGTTTTTTCAAAACGTTTTTTGAAATGTTTTGAAATTTGAAAAAAAAAAGATTTTTTTTTAAATTTTCAAAACATCACAACAAAATTCAAAGATTATTGCTTGCTTCTGCAGGACCAGGTGGGGAATTTTTGTGGAAGAAGAAAAAAGCTGAACTTGCTTCAATGCTTATTGTATGGTTGGAGGTGTAGAGATAGGCAAGCCCCCAAATCTTTGGCCCAGGAAGCCTTTCTTTGCTTCCTGCACTCATGTTGGGCTTGGCCATGCTATGCCCATGGGAGTATTACCACATATTCCATCACCGGATTTTTCAGCTTAATTTTGCTCCTTAATTTTCCTTCAGGAGCTTTCAGAGGTCTTTATTTTTCCTCTGTCTCCCTGGTGGAAAGGAGGCAGGTAGCCACACTTCCATTCAGGTTGGGATGAGCAAATCCAGTGATGGGAATGTGTGCAAGGGGCTGGGGGAGGCTGGGAAGCTTCTCCTGGGCATGGGAGCCGCTGGCAGCACCCACCGCACCACTGCCCTAGCCCAGCAGAAAACCAAGTAAACTTTTTTTTTTTTTAAAGTGACCTTCTTTGTGTAACATTAAGTACTGAGGTTAGTGTTGGGTGTTAAAATACTCCTCTGGTTCTGGAGGTTTTTTGCAGGGGCTCAGATAAGGTGGGGGAGACGCTTGCGCTTGGCACCGATCAGTGAGCGAGCTGAAGTAAACTACACAGCTTAACCACAGCGGCCTGTTTTCTTTCTGCGCCGGAAACACCTGCCAAAAAGGCTGTGTTCACTTGGGCTGTACGAAGAAAAGCCCCAAATGAAACTTCCAGCCATATAGCAACAGGTCAGGAGGTGATATTCAGTACACCGCTTTAAATTCAAGGCAGCTCACTGTGTCGTTTCACCAGGTGCATGGCAAAGATAGGGGTGCAGGGCAGCAGGCTTCTGTGAAATGCATTTTTCACAACGGGCTGTGCGCTGCCAGCTCACGGGGAGGTGCATTTCACCTACTGGCCAAAAAGAATTTGGAAAAAATAAATTGCAACAGAACGACTGTGTGTGATTCGTACCGCATACCACAAGGCACTGGCTGTGGAGCTGCTGGCCCCAGTGTGGAGGCATGGCGCTGTGGTCCAACCGGCCCGCAATGCGATGCGGCGAGCAGCTCTTCCCCAAGCACTGGCCGCCATGGAGGGGGTGGCGTGCACTGGGTCCACACCCACCCTGTTCCTCCAGCAATAGAGTTGTTGCAGCCCTGCCCCGGGGTGGCCTGGACCCTCTGTGCCCCAAAAAGTGTTACCATGTTCTCAGCCGAAACGGTGACCTTGCATTTCTGTAATTTGAAGGGATAGCTTGGTGGTGCTTCAAGCGGAGCAGTTGGCCGCTTTTGTACCCTCTGCACTATTTCACATGTGGTTTGCATGACAAAAGCCCAGGGCAGGTGAAAGCCCAAGCACAGGAACATGCAAGCCCTGCACCCGTGCCTAGCGAAGTGCAGCTTGCAGAGGAGGGGCAACCCGTAATGCCTGATCGGACAAGCAGTTAAACGTTTTTGCCTCCTCCTCCTTTCGGCAGCTACCCACTGCACACAAATCACTGCCTGTGCCCTGCCCGTCAGCTCTTCTCCTCCAACAAAATGGAGGCTTGCCAAGCTGGGGCATATTTAAATGTCAAGATCTGGGAAAAAGTCATCCTGCCTCTTTTAAACTTTGCTAAAATGGGCCAATAAACGCACAGGCAGCTTTTGGCAAGCTGCCTAAATCTGCTACATTTTCCACACATACTGTTTGCCCAATAAGCAGGTCTAAGTTCTAGCACTGGGGACCCTGGTGGTGACAATACCTGTGGCCCATGAAAGCCATCCCTTGAGTCTTGCAAGCCCCAGCTGGGTCTGACAGCTCTTAACCCTCCAAATTGATGGTTGGACTTGATGATCTCAGAGGTCTTTTCCAACCTAATGATTCTATGATTCTATGATTCTATGAAATGTCGTCTCCTACCTACGCCTATGGGTGGATGCATGGATATGTAGATGACTGAATGCATGGATGAACACATGCGTGAATGCATGTATGGATATTGATCTGCAGTGCACTGAGCCCACTGGTTCCTTCCTGACCATGAAAGCAGCAGGTGACCTGTGTGGCTGCAACGGAGTCTGGAGTCCTATGCACTAGCACTTGGTCTCATCCCTAGTTCCCTTCAGGTGTCGGTATGGGTGACTGCAGTTAGCAAGTCTTGCAGCAAGTGATGGCTCTGAGGGCTGAGCATGCTTGAGGCAGAAGGATGGCATCGGCTTATAAGCTACCATATGCTGAATGGCTCATGCTGCCGCTTGTTGTGAGCACCACCAAGTGCAGAGCAGCTCTCAGGACACAGTGGATGTCTCCCCTAAATGCCTTTTAGCATTTTGGCTTCTGTGAAGCTGCCAAAGTGTGTCAAAAGGGTGCAGTCTGGGCACTTGCAGAACCCACTTTGTGAACTATGTGGTGAGGGCCAGAAATGCTTGTGGAAAAACTAGCCTTTGGCAATCATCTCATGTCCAGGCATGAAAAGACCAGGGATCAGCTGAGGGTTAAAACTTAAATATCCACTGAATAAAGAATATCTTTATTAAAAAAAAAAAAAAAAAAAAGCCAACAGAAAATGCCCTGACACTAATGTGACCTCAGTGGCAGAAAGATAGCCACATCTATCTATTCAGAGTTGGAGAAGATACTGTAACAGGAATAAGATGATCGAGCGGGTTGCTGGAGCTCTACAGACGATATGCATTGCCTCTGTTCCTCCCATGCTTGTGGAAGTTCACCTTATTGTTAACTTTCCCTCAGACACTGCGCATGGGGTATACCTGTCACTAACATTACATGTCCTGGTTTATTCTATTGCACGACCAACAACAATGCATTTTCAGAAAAATCCTCTATGATTTTTGCTGTTTAGCCCCCTAAAGGCTTTCATCCCAAAGGTTAGTAGCAAACAAACTGTACAATGTGCCTGTAGCGTGAAGATGTGAGAGCTCATGCTGCCGAGCAACTGGGGGTGAGAGGATGGGGTGTGCCATGAAGTGACCGGGCGGCTAATGCCACAGTGTGCTGTCGTGAAAGACAAGCTGAGATGCAAGACTTGGTTCCAAATTGACCTAGCCTTCAAGTAAATCTAAGTTTCTGAAGGAATGAGGGGAATGTGCCAGGAAGTAGACAGCTGAGTAAATCTAAACGAGTAGCTCATACTGGATATTGGGGTCCAGCCTACATAATGCTGTTGGAACTTGTGGCTAAAGAGTATTAGGCATCTTTATAAACACTCAATGCAAAATGCATGTGTGAAATAACACAAAAAGCTTTAATAATTTTAAGGTCTGAGCTCTCCAAGTCCAAACTTGTAGTATATGGTGTCTAAGGCTTGCTCTCCATAAGGAGTTTGCATGCTACCTCCAGTCTTTACGTTAGTTTACCTTGACTTTGTAAGGATCATGTTTACATATGATTTTGCTCCACTCCGCTACAGACTGAGCCTGGAAAGAAGAAACATGTATGTATCAGTAAAGTATCTATCTGCATCTATCTGGTCACATTGCTAGTGTAAAACAAGGTTAAATTTGTCTGTTTAAGTTGTCAGTTGATTCCCCTTCATTAGGAAGTGGCTGCATTTCAGTGCTGTTGTGCCCAATGGATTACGTAATTTTTTATGCTGTGATGCAGTTTCACCCCTGTGATGTGCACAATGCTTAGCATTTTTCTCCAGCAGGGAAAGCTCCTTGGAAGTTTTAACAATACATCAGTTAAATTGATGTAATTTTCTTTCCCTTGCCTGGCTTTGTTATCCAGGAGTTGTTGCTGCAGTAACTTAGCCTCAGGATTTGCAGCAATTAAAACTATGGGTGGTTGCACTGTAGGAAGATAGTGCCCCAGGAAGACTACTTCACAGAGGTGTTTTTATGATGTGATTTGATGAAAACTTTTTGGCAGGAGAACCAACCTATGCCATTTTCTTACTTGGCCTCAGCTGGGTCAGTACAGCTTTTTGTAGATCTACACAATAAAGTTGATCTGATTATTTTTAATCTACATTTGTTTCTATATTTGCTTCAGGTTTAGCTAAGCAAAGTGTACTAGCTGAGGGAGACAGCACAGGGAGGGAATCGGCAGCAGTGGATGAGAAAGGGCTTATGGTAAGCTGGTATTGCTGCTGGGAAAACACTTGTGCACCTGTAGGTGCAGCACAGCCTTAAGCATTTGTTCAGGACCTCTTTTCCCTGTTGGGAGAAAAGTAACCATTGCCATTTGGAACTGCTTACAGAGCTGATGAGGAATCACTGTGGGACAGCTGCTCTGCACAGTGGCATTCAGCCGATTTTTGTGAGTTCCTCCTCCACGCCATTCTTCCCTGCTTGCTTGGCATCATGGAGATCATCACTGGGGACACCCAGAGAGGCTTTTCTGACTTTGAGTTGGCTATAGTGACTCTATATTCTTTCTCGGCCCATCTCTTAGGTGAACTGTAATTACATCAATATGGAGAGACAGCACATTTTTATCTTTTTGATTCTTAGTGTGAAGCCATCACCGTTACTACCATGAATACCCTGGTTTCTATCTGAGACAGGCCAGCATCCCCTTCCCTCTCAGAAAATTAAAGAACAGTAGAATGACAGTATTTACCATCATTGTAGCTGAAAGCACTCTTCTCACAGCCTTGAAAAGATTATCAATTCGCAGTTGGATTTTAACAGAGACCTGCTGGCTAGGGATGGAATGAACTTTCAACTGCACACCTGAGGACAGCGCCAAGGCTGCTGTTCCCCATGCTATCTATCTTGGTTACTGCAGCCTGCTACACTTCTCTGATATAATTAGCGCTCTTCTGGTAACACAAGAGACAGTAAAATGGGTCCTCCAGCCACTTTCCTCCAACCTGCCATTGCCACATGCCAACACCCGAGTTTCAGGATGAAAGAGCAGTCCAGGACCCCATGTGTGATCACACAGCATAAGGCTGAGCAGTCATACCCACAAACACGTGGGCCGGTGCAGTCAGTTCCATCCCCACCATCATGCACAAAGCAGAATCCTGCTTCTCCTTCCCTAACAAATCCCTTTTCCCTCGAGTAAAGCATTTAATAGTGACCTAGAAGACCCCCTGCGTTCTCACAATAAACTGAAGTCTTCATGAAGCCTGCCTTCCCTCAGTAACCAAGGCTGGTGAGCCAAACTCTACCTTGTCTCTCTCATCACCCAGCCTAAGACCTCTGCTTCCTCTGGCACACTTTGCATACGAGTATTTTAACTAAACCAATTACCTTGCAGTCACAGAGAGCACCCTGACATACCACTTCACGTTCATGAATATGAATGAGCAAGGTGACTGGGACTCAGCGTCAGCACTACAGTGTGCTAATTCTGCAACAGCTTGTAGTAAAGCTGTAGAAGGGGAGCTACCAAACGTATGCCAGGGAATTAACAGATTGCTGTCTACTATTACAGCTCTGTCTTTGCAACATGCTCTGCATGGAGAGCAGAGCAAGAACTTTCTGTAACTAAAGATCCTCTTGGAAACTAGATTGGGTATTAAAAAGTGCAGTATGATGCTGCCTGTTTTCTGTATATATAGTTGTCACCTCTGTAGCTCCTGAACACACTGATGTGATGCACTACAGGGGACACCATTACCTCAAACACCCTCGTTATAAAAGGTGACACTCAACTTTCTTATGATCCTGCTTCTCAGCTACTAGCTATTTAATCTGTATGAAGAGTCTTTCTTTAACAAGTGCTCCAATTAATTATAGAATGAGGGTTATTTGTGTTAGCTACCTCTTAACTTGTGTTCTCTGCTATGAAGTATTCTTTGAACTGAGCAGTGTCATCTTTGATGTGTTAGCCAGATTTCAATTAAAGGCTACTTTTGGTCAGTATCGGGGTTTGATAGATTCTTTGAAGAGGGATCAGCAAAGGATCCTAAGAATCATCAAGGGGAAGGCTTCTATGGGTAAGGAGACTGAGACTGCAGCAGCAACAGCTGAGGTTAGATGTAGCAGCTATGGAACTGCAACTTGGACAACAGGGTCAACTTCCCTGCTGGTGTCACATTCAGTTAGCAGTTAAATTCCCTCCACTCACAGCTTCCAATCACTGACCATCAGCTAGCTTTACTTCTCATTCCATTAGACAGTAAAAATGATGCATGCTTGTATTAAGTTACCTTATCACTGTGATGAACAGCCTTTGGTCACAGCATAACAGAAAGACTACTGAAGTTCTTGAAAGAAAATGCCATTTAATATAAGATTACACAAGGTCAAAATATAATTAGAACAAACATGCTGAATAGCATGCAAACTGACCCACAAGTCACAGCAGTTTTAAAACCATGACATTCCATTCTCAAAACCATCCCAGGTGGGGAAAAAAGTCACCTTTACTAGTTACTCCCCTTCTCTCTAACTTTACAAAGCATTGAAACTTTAGTCTGTATAAAGTATACAATTTCTGCATTGCAGAAGATACCCCTTACTATGAAAGCCCAACAGATAGACAAAACTGTCTTCTTCAGGATCTTCACCACCACCTTGCTATTTTGTTAATAGCTTCATCAGAATACCCATGAGATGCTGCTGTTACAACAGTCCCCAACTAGAAGGAATGCACACCATACTGGTTTGGAGGAAGTCCAGCAAGCCCAAGAGCACGGCAGAAGACAGTAAGGAATTCCCTCTTTGTCACAGCCATACTGTCTGAGTTCATGAAGAGAGGGCCCTCTCCTTGTGGCCATGCTGCCACATAGATACGGAGAGCTTCAACAGGACATACCCACATCTCTCTAGATAATCTCAGTTGGATCAAAAACCTCTCCTGGCCCATATGAGAAGTATGCAAACAAAGGTTTACACCCCCTTCAGTCAGCTGGAGGTCACTTAAGTACAAGAGCTCCGGCTGTGCTATATTTTGGTGATTTGCCACCATCTCTTCTATATGCAGTGCCCCAAAAAGAGCTACAGTAAACATGGCACGGAACAATACACACTCACAAGGAGAGCTACACACAGGTTGCAGAGTCCCCAGGAGAGATCTTAACACTTCAATAGTTACAGGAGAGTATTTATCATTTGAAGGGCCAGTCCTACATTTCAACCTTGATATCATTAGACAGATAACAGGATCTTGAAGAGGATCAGGATGATCTACCATTCTGGAGATGAAAGACAGTCCTTCCATATACATTATTATTTTTGTGGGAGGCAGACCCTGAGACTCCATGACAACCAAGAACTCCCTCACTTGATCCACTGGAATTGGCCAGACCGCAGACAGAGCCATGCCTTCTCTAAAACCAAGGAAATTCTTCAGGCCCTCATGGTAGACCTGCCGTAAGTGGCTATCTATCTCCTGAGTCCTCCAGCAAGAGCAGAGCCTTCAGAGGGCAAGGGCCCAAGGGATGCTTCTCAGGAACCCAGCTGACCTCACCTGCTGAGAGAAATCCATATTAGCAATGGCAAACAAGGTAGTCTCACAGATAATAAGCTGACAGAAGTTTCCCCACTTTCAACACGCTTCAGCTTTTGTTTGAACTTCTCCAAAAAAGCCTGTCCCTTGCATTCTTATGACTCTCACCTGCACAGCTTCCAACAGCCAGAGCACAGGAAAAGAATTCTCAAAAAACCCAAAAATCCCAGTAATTTCTCTTTTTAAAGCAACACCTCAAGCCTGGTGACAGACCCAGCAGCCTACAGCAAGGCTTCTGCAACCCCAGACCTCCATCAAAGGGCACAAGCGATTGAGAGTAACAAAGCTACACAATAGCAATAGACTCAACAGTGCACACAGGTCCCAGAAGTCTTCCAGCACAGAGGTCAGATCCCACAGAAGAACCTGCCAAGCCTCTGCCAACCTCCCCCACCATGTAGCCGACCCCCAAGGGCCACACTCACCAGCTCCTCCCTTGCTGCCAGCCTCCACTACATTGGGATCCCACGATCCAGCACAGCCACCTCAACCATACAGCAGCCACCCCATACCCGGCTCCTGCTGCAGTAGTGCCAGCAGCGCCCAGAAGGGTGAAGGGGGGGCGGACAGCTCAAGCCCACCGCTCTGCATCGCCAACAAGATGGCGCCCAAACAGCCAGAAGTGCAAAGCAGCAACTCTTCAACAGTCCCTTCGTGCTGCCCTTTTATAGCCTGGCCCTTACTTCTAACCAATCGGAGCTTACCCCGCCCGCCCCCGNCTGAGGGACGGAGCTGGCGCGGCGGGGCCGCCTCAGGGGGTCCCCCCCGTCCTGCCTCCTCCGCCGGGGCCGCCCATGGGCCTGGCCGGGAGTCGCCCGGAAGATGGGATTTCACTGCCTGGAGCTAAACGGCCCCTTATCGCCTTCATTGTGCTACAACTGGGGTCTGAGGAAGGAGCCGGCGGTGACGGAGGGTGTGCCCGCGGTGCGCCCCTGCTGTGTGGCTCAACCTCCGTGGCCCTGGCCGTGTTCTTTCTCCTCTGCCTCAAACCTGCGCCGCTTTGTTACTAAAATGAGCAGCAGGCGGGGGTACAAATGCAGGATAGGACTGGATGAGGGCCAGGAGTAACGGTCAAATCTTGAGGGAGAGGAACTCCTGGGGATGGCGGTTGCCAGGATCCCTGCACGGCTTTGTTCAAAGGGAGACCAGGCCGGGCCTCAAGAGTGCCAGCAAGCAGGGGCAGCTGGTGTCCTGTGCAGCCAGGAGCCCTCGGGGTACTGGGCCACCCTCTTCCCAGAGCAAGTGGGCTCTGTGAAGGCACCCCAAAGGAGATGAGGGCCTACAGGAAAATACGAAGCCAGAAGCTCAAGCTGTCGGTTGTGGAGCCTGCTTGCTTTATTTTGTCCTGGGATTCAGCAGGAATAGCTGCCATGGAAGGGTGGCTATCTCATTAAACCGTGCACAAAACATCCAGGTGCGTTATCTGTAATTAACAGCAAAGGACAAGCGATGAGTAATTCAGAACGGAGTCAGCTGCCCTGAGCTGCTCTCTGTAGGAAACCACATCTTGGAGAGCCCAGGAGAACAAGGGGTAGGTAACAGAAGTACTTCTCTCTCCTTTTAACCTTATCAGTAAATCTGCTCGTACTTCAGGCTTCGGCAGAAGACAATATTAAGAAATGCCGGTAAGTTTCACGCCCTTCAGCTGGCAGGCCAGGCCCGGCTCCTTGCCCTCCTCTCGCAGCGCCGCCCCTCGCTAGCATCCGCTTCACACCCGCCGCCGCTCCCCGCCGGCCGCCGCGCTGGGAGGGGCCCGGCCCGGCCAGGGCGAGCGCGGGACGGCGTCGGGCGGGCAGCCAATGGCAGCGCTCCGGATCACCGGGGCTGCTCCCAGTACCCAATCGGAGGAGGGCGTTGCGAGCGGCTCCGCGGCTATAAAGGGGCCCGTGAGGGGTGCATGTGAGACCCTTGGTGCTGCGCGGCGGGTGGGCG
>WAAD01036228.1:123929-291858 GCA_013389945.1 Fregata magnificens | reverse complement strand
TTTGGGAGATGCTGGCACTGCTGGCCCGGGAGCCAGGCATGGAGTGGCTGGAGCTGAGCCTTGCTGAGCAAGCAGCCACCTTCTCGCATTGCGGCCGAGGAGCAGCGTGTAGGACCGTGGTGGTGGCGGCGCAGCCCGGCGGCTCCCGGCAGTATGAGGAGTGTGGCGCGGCGGTGGCTGCTAAGTGCAGACCGTGCTCTGNGCCGGGGGCTGGCCTCTGGCTCTGGGTGGGGGGCGAGCGGATCGCTTGGCGGCTGTGGCTCCCGCCTGGCAGCGTTTCCTTGGTTTTGCTCGAGTTCTTGTGTGAGGCCGGAGCTTTTGGAGGGAGGCCTCGAGGGAGTTCCTCTTCTTGGGCTGGGAAATATGCCGCCTTCTGGCGGGAGTATGGTGTGTCCCTTTGCAGCTGTAATTTCTGTAAGCCATACCAGCAAGGCTTGGTTTTAAAATTGATTTTTGCCTGTCAGTTACTAATCTGTTACTGATTAGTTACTGATCTGTTACTACTCCACAAACTTGTAAATTCTCAGAGTGTTACCAGATCTGGTGCCTGAAACGGGCCTGGGATGTTGCTTGTAGTTTCCCATTTGAAAAATTTCTCAGCTCTTTAACAGCTCTGGGTGTAGCTCTGTGTGAATTGTCTTTAATCAGATAAAACTAGCAGAGCATTGTCTCGGAGTGTATTGCACTAAGGAACACTATCTGTTGCTGCATAAATTACGTGCTTGTGCCTGTTGTCAGCATGTGCTAATGTGGATCTTCTCTTGTAGGAAGGGAGTTTAGTTGTCCTAGGAAACATTCCTTGGGACCTTGGCCTCTGAAGACTTTGTCATTGTTGGAGTGCTCAGGGGATAGTAGGCTTTGGCGAGCCTACCTTGAAGGACTGAAGAAATTCCTTGTCTTTAGGAAAAGCATGGGAATGCCTGCAGCCTGGCCAATTCCAGAGGAGCAAGTTAGAGGGTTTTTGGCTGTGGAATCTCTTTATTCATCCTCAAAGACACTGATGTATGTGGCAGAACTGTCTTATTTATCAAAGTTGACTGGTAACCCTGATCCTCTGGAAGATCCTATAACCCATTGCATGGTGATAAGGTTGAAACGTCAAGTGGGCATCCTGAGGGGTAAATAATTGCCTATAACAGTTGAGGTGTTGCGATCTCTCTTAGGAGCCTGGAGTCTGTATGCATAACTCATTATGAATGCTTACTGTTTCATGCATTATTTACTGTAGCTTTTTTTGGGGCACTTCGAATAGGAGAGATGGTGGCGAAGCACCATGATGTACTGCAGCCTGAGCTGCTGTACCTGAGTGACCTTCAGCTGACGGAGAGGAGAGCGGTGTTTTGTCTGCATACCTCTCCTGTGGGTCAGGAGAGTCATGTCATCAGCCTTGGGCTGTCTGGAGAGCCGTGGGTGTGTCCTGTTCTGGCCCTCCAGAGCTATGTGACAGTTCGTTCACAGCTGGAAGGGCCACTCTTTATGCACTCTGATAATACAACTGTAACAAAGAGGGAGTTCCTGACCATTCTCCGATGGGCCCTGCGGCTGCTGGGCCTGTGCCCAGAGCAGTATGGCGTGCATTCCTTCTGGCTGGGGACTGCTGTCACTGCTGTGCGCTGCGGGTATCCTGGGGAAGACATCACTCGCCTGGCAAGATGGCCCTGTATGATCCCAGAGAGATCATAGCCATGGAGACCAACAGGAAAATAGAAGCTAATGAATTACCTTCTTTCTGTAGAGCCGGCTTTTAACTGTATAGTTTCTAGTCTTTGGCAGTAATTTAGTATTAACACCTGTAATGAATTTTCTACCTCACAGTGGGGTGATCTCTGAAGTTCACTCACAGTTGCTGCTTGTGCTGTCTGTAGTGTTGAGGGTGGGGGAGTTTCAAACCTGCTGTGCGTGGACCTTGTCTGTCTGTTTTGACAGAGCAAGCAGACAGTTTTGTATTGTATAGTGTGAGTTAATAAATGTTTCCTTTTGAAAAACAGTCTCTGCCTACTAGTAATATTGTTGCTTTTTACCCAGAAGAAATTGTAGTCTTGGCTTTGAGAGCAATGAAAAACAAGTAGACTCTGAAGTTTTGAAGGAAAACTCTTGAGACTTTAAGGTAATCATTGTAAAACAGGAGGTGGTTCAATTGTAGTATCTTTTGGCATAGCTGTACACTTCTTAACACTAACATATGTCACTAAGGTCAAAAGGGAAATACAAGCTACATTATTAGCCCAATAACAGACACTAAAGGATGAGCTCTTTAAAACATTGATATTCATAAGATGTTCAAAGTGATATCTTGTAATGTTTAAATGGGGGACAACAGCTTTTCTGTTCAGCAAACTCTGCCTCTGAAAATATTTCATTTAATCCTCTAGACCCAATTCCCTCTGAGCATAATTAGCCTAATCAGTATTTTAAATAACAAAAATAGCACATGGTTCACTTAACAGTTAATGATTTCCTTAGGATGTGATACTTGCTGTCCTTAATTCAACCTGCCCTTTTTTTGCTGGAATATTAAGTTACTTTTTAAAATTGAGGAGTTTTCAACCATAATCATAAAGTACAATGGCTCGAGTACTTCTAATTTTGTAATTACAGCATTTGTAGTACTTTGATACCATGTGGTGGAATATATTTTTCACCATATGGCTTGACTGGGAAGGGATTTAGTGAGTCAGACAGTCCCCTGGCTGAGAACTGCGGTGAGCAAGCCTTTTGATCACCCGTATTACTATCACCGCTCCAAACCTGAGCTGTGGTTATTGCTGAACAGGCTAGTTTTGTATCTTACTCTGCCCTTTTCTAACAAAACTGAGTTACAGAAGTGTGGGAGCTAGCTGAAATTTAATGCTGGCTTGATTTCCATGTGGATAATTAACCATGATTTCTGAGATTTTCAATTAGTAGAAATTAACACAGTCTATGTAGGGCAGCACCAATCTGCTACTCTTTACTACAAGAGCGGCATTGTATTCACTGTGGGAATTCACTACAGTGCAGCAAGTGTTCCATGGTTATGGCCACATCTGAGATCGTTGTTTTAACTGCAGTTCAGCTAAAAGCTGTCTTTTGCATTGTGTGGCTTTATTCACTAGAAATGCTTGTTTGTATAGTAATTTCTGTTTCTGTGCATGAGAGCTAAGGTGATGCACATGTAGCATCTGCCCAGGAACTTATCCTGAGGTGCCCACCAGCTGCTGCTGCTGGTTAGGCTGAGCAGACACTTGGAACATATCTGCAAAAGGAACTGCTTTGTGCTCTGTGGAAGCTTTGCATTTTTGCTGCCCCTGCGTACGTGATGTGTCTGCTTGCTGGCTTGTGCTGTAGCCAGGCATGCCAGCTTCTAGTACTGTCGCCTTGCTGTGAAAGGTCTATGTATTGGCTATATGTGGCATGGTTTTGGTAGTGGGGGGAGGGGGGACTGCAGTGGTGGCCTCTGTAGGAAGAGGTAAGGTGCTGCCCGGTTCATATTTTTGTTTCCCAGTACCCAAATAATTTAGCTGGCAATAAATTAATTTTTCCCAAGTTGAGTCTCTTTTACCTGTGACAGTAATTTAGTGATCTCCCCATCTTTAGCCCTCTATGCAAGTAGATCAAAGTTGCTGCACCAGTGTTGCAGACCTGGGAGGTATCAAAATGAATGCAGGACAAAACCAGCTCAGTGGATGTGCCTGACCATTTCACTCCCTGCTAGGACTCTCCCATTTAATTGATTTCAGCAATAAATTGTGCTACTCAAATGGGGAGAGAGGAAAGCCTTGCAAATATTTTTAGAGTGTAAATGGATGTTCTAGTAAGACAGAAATGTCTGTATCAATGCTAGCACCTTTAATGTGTGTGCTGTTTTTAAAGCTTAGAGGTAAGTCTGTCTTCTGGGGAACCTGGTATTTGGCAAATAAATGCCATGATGATTGCTCTCCAATACTGGGAAAATGGATGTCTGTCTTATCTGTAACTTCTATGTCTGTGTGATACATGAAGCAGAAGAGAGAATTACATTTGTTCTTATTTCTACCTACATCCTGTAGCTGTAGCCAGAGATTTTCGTCTTGTACCCCCCTAAGTGGAAGTAAAAATCTAGGAAGTAGCTGGAGAGATGACAAAGAATCAACTATAATTATCAACTTCACTGAGTTCTGATCCCAGCATTGAGAATAAGAGAAATTTGTTTTTAAAGAACAGCCATCGCAGAGGTAATTAGCTTTTTAAAAAGCCCTGTTTTGATAGGCTGGCATATTTTCAGATAACAGGGTTATAAATGCAGTGCTTGATCTATAATTGCTTGTTGGAACTCTAGGTCTCCTTTCATGTGTCAAATAAAACTGAGACAGTTGGTAAGTAAATGAGACCCGTTTTCTCCTGAATGTTAGGAGTTTCACATCTCATCAGCTCAGAATCCTAAAATGGTTATCTCTGTAACAAATTAATATTTGCAAGGTTTTTCCGTTTAGCTGTTTTAAAGATCCTGAATAGAAGCAGAAGGGGATAGAAGAAGGGTATTTACTTTAAAAAGCAAAATGAGGAATTATTTCAACTCACAATTCTTTCTTACAATGTTAATGATTTCACACATTTTTATCATGTTAAGGGTGAAAGGCTAAGCATACTGACTCCAGAAAGAGCTAAATTACTCTTGTACTACTGATCACTGTCTGCTGTGGGAATTCACTGTATTATGTGGAGATACTGGTGAATCATTATTCCTGTGGAAGCTTGAACTCTTAAAATTTCTACAATTTATAATTGTTGAATTTAAGTAATTAGACCCTTTCCAAGAATAAAGGGGAAGTGATCAGTTGTATTTTTTATGAAAAAAAACTTTCTTTGTACACCTGGTTGGTATGCATTTGATTCTCTTCTGATTGTGATGCTTATATCAAATACGTATTCCTTGGAATGACAGAAATAATGTTACCCATTAATTACTACAATACTAATCAATCAAGTATAAAGTGTATGTACTTACACAGCTAAAATTTTCATTGTTGAAATTGTACCTGAGAGTTCATGTTTCTGAAATGGATGAAATTTGCAAGAAATGGCTTCTTTCCATATCTACTGAAAATGAAGTAGGTAACTAAATCAGATATTTGTCAGGTTTCACACCAGGATCCATGAGTACTTCTTGCTTGTAGAATGAAAGCATCCCCTGCTAGTCTGATTAAGCAACATTCAGTGTTCTTTGACAGCAAGGACCCAAGTCTAGAAAGCTAAGGATAAATAGGCAAATGCCTTTAAACCTCTTGGGGTTTTCTTTTCAGTGGTTATACAGAGAATTATTCGTGCTATAGAAAGTGCTGAGGAGACTTTTTGAGACAATCTGCAAATGCAAGCAATTGCATCTCCCATACTTTTGTTTCTTGTTTACAGCCAGCACCTGGATGGGAAGTAGCTAGCAAAAGAAGACCTTAAAGATTGAGGGGTTTCATTGATTTGTTACTTGAAGCATCCCCAAAGTGCCTTTTGGGTACCTAGAAGTCTTTTTTTGTCACCTTGACTTCTTCCTTCTACTTACTTTAAGATACGTATGTCCATCAGTTGTGATGTTTACTTGTACATTGAAGAGACTTGATCATCATTCTACTCCATAGCAAGGAGGACACTGACATCCTGCAGCGGCTCTAATAGCAGCACGCTGGGCACAACGTGCCAGCACTCCGTTTATCCTGCTTTGGCTTTATGTTGAACATGCTTCATTTCATACTCTTAAGTCATACCTCCCCAGGAGGTTTGTATTTGCTAATGTTACAAACTTGGAAGCTGTATAGGCATTAAAAGTACATTTAACTTAAGATATCTAAAGGAAAAGCAATATTTTTCAATCAAGATAGGTGAAGAAGGCTCTGTTTTACGTTTTATGTAAGTTTGGCTAGAAGCATTAGTATAGTGCCGAATGCACGAGTTGCTACTGGTTCATTGAATCATCTCTTCCAATGAGATGCCATAATGTGTTGCCATCTCAGCCTCTGAGTCTGGCTGTGTATTCACTGCAACATGTTGCTTAAGCATACCAGCGTCTTATTTGCTGCTTACGTTGCCTTGAAGTACTGGCAGAAGGGAAAGAGTTAGAGAACAACATGTACCACAAATCCCATGCTTTTTTCCTTATGTATAGCTTCCCACCAAGAACAAATCAGTTATCCATCAGAGTCTAGACCTGACCATACCTCAGTCATTAACACCATTGGATTAGGAGCAGCTCTCTGAAATGGCAATGTAATATGCTGCTTTTGCTAGAGCCCAGGAGTAAAGCCAATATGGAGTTTGTTGCTAAAATTGTTCCAAGTTCCACCAATGTTCTTATACTAGCACTTTTATACTAGTTTGAGGAACTGGCTTTTGCACTTTTATATACATTTCCCAAAAGCTATAACCACAGGACAATTGTAGGATAGTCTGTCTTCTCCTAGCTCTGCTATAGCTACAAGCTGTGCACTAATCCCTCTTGCCTTTTCCCCAACATCTTGGTTCTGTTTCAGAATAAAATGCCCTTCCTTAAGCTAAAGGCAGCTGAGCAATTGGCAAAGATACTTCACAGCCCCCTGCCAATTGTTGGCAGGCAAGCAGCAAATGTTTTCCAAAGCACACAAACCAACCCGGTATAATATGTGGTTATAGTAGCATTTTAATGTTAGAGCACAATTTTTTTTTTGGCCTTAACAGCTTTTATACCTCGTATCACCTTCCAGAGAACTTGAAAAATAGCAGTTATTAAGCCTGTAAGATTCAGATCAGTGTTGTAGGCTAACACTTCTAGATGGCAAATCCTTTGTCTTTATGGGCAAAATAAGTTTTTTCAGCCCGGTTAACCAAAGAAAAGGATGTTCCTTGGTGGTGACTCCCTATATTAACTCTTGAACTTTTTTCTCTTGGAAGTACTAAGCCTTCGTTTCAATGCATTTGTTGTGGGTTGAAAAGAAGGAACCAATATCTTGGCATTGGACAATTGCTTAGAATTTTGCAGATGAAAACCAATGGTATGAATACAGCCTCCCTTAACTGATCTGCAGCCACTGTGCGCAGAGATGCTTAAGACTCTTAAGGATGATGTCTTCAGCTGAGATGGTGGTGCTTTATCCCCAAGATCTAAATGATTCTGTTGTGCCAGAATGAGCGTAGTTGCAGTTTGAATAAAACTGCAGGTTTACTACCATATTTTGCTTGAGAAGAATTTTTTTTTGCTCAGTTCATAGCATAATGTGGCTGTGTTCATGCTAGGACATTCTAAAGAATGTCAGTACCCACGTACCATAAGATGTTTCAGGAGCTAAAAGCATGATTTATCAAAAGTTCTTTTCCCTCAAAGAGATGAGTAGCTGCTGCTTGCCTTATCCTACAGGGAGGTTTGTTCAGGTGTAAATGCATTGTGATAATTTAGTTGTGTCCTCCCCCATGTAGGTGCTCCGATATTTTTAAAGTGGGCAGCTCTGCAATATTTGTAAGCTTTTCCTTTTTGGTTTAGAAAAAACTTGCTCTTGGAGTGGTTTGCCAAGGTGGGTATTTTGCAGTCTGAGTAAAGCAATATTTTTTTCTTCCTCTAAATTCTGGGAACATGGAGAAATCACCTGGGTAGATTGATGTGTATGATTAGATCGAGCAGAAACAATTAGATAATGCCAAATTTTGCAATATAAATGTTTGCTTAGTGTCTTTTTCAAAGGGATTTGTATTACAATGTAAGTAAAATTGTATACAACACTGGTTAACATGTATGAATACTGTTTTAGCAGTCATCTTACAATTGGAGTTCTGTGAATTCCTTGAACGCAGTTAAAGTTTAGGTTGATACATTATGGTCTGCATTTTTTTTTTCCTTGCCTTCATCTTTTGGCATCCTGCCTTTTCAGCCAGCTGCACTGTATTAGTGCACAGCATTAGTCTTAGCTTTCTGTAGGGAACTCTTAAACTCTGAGGAACTCAGATAAGAACACAGAATTTTAGATGTACCATATTCTGTGTTGCAAGGTGGATATGAGCTTATCAGGAAAGCAGATGTTTTCAAGGGATGCTAGACCCTCTATGCAGATACCCTTGTGAACATGTTGAGTTTTGGTAGTGTTTTAAAGGGATGTTCCTACCCCCCTTTGAATTTTGGAGTGAAACTTTAGGTTTGAGTTCGTATCTAAACTGTTGCCCTTCAGTCTTCCTTCTTCAGATATCGGTTTAATCTCATTTTTTGTGATGTGCACACAAGCTGAAGGAGTTGCTTTCTGGGGAACCTAGAGTTGTCTTCAGCCTGCAGTGGTAGCTGGGGAGCTTCCGTCTACTTCCAGAAGCTGAGGTACAGTGCTGTCTTCCATGGCTCAAGAGTGATCACAGAGGAAGATGCTTGAGTCTGTCTGCACCCTTGTAACAGGGTAGAAATATTTCTCTAATCCAGTTTATTTTGGAGCATCAGGCTGCCTTTTAGAGCAAACCTGTGATCTGGAACAGTGTCCAGACCCAGAGGTTGTCTTTGTGTAGAGCACAGATACTGTGATCAGCCATTCAAAGGCACGGTACAAAGCTGGAAGTGATCCCAATGAGAAAGAACTGAATATAAAATAGCTTTCTGATAGCTAAAATTATAAAATAGCTTTGTTCTTAACCCTACCAGATACTGAATGCTTCTAAAGGACAGACAAAATACCAGTCAGCTTGCAAGCATCCTGGTGAAAAAGGATGAACATGCTGCGTTTTAGATCACATTAAATAATACAAGGCTTCTGGGGGCAAAAGGTTTCTCTACTTCAGGTGCTGGAAGGTGGTCAGCAGAAAAACTCACAACTGTAACATGTAAATTAGGATTTCCCATCTCTGGAAAATGTGGCTAATATTCTACATTATTTCATGACCTGACATTGTGAATGCTTCCTAATGTATTTCCTATCTTCCATGTGTACAACCGGGTGGCAGAAAATATGAATGAGTGTGCTGGCTTCAGGTGGTAGGGGATTTTTAGAGAGAAGGAAGGAGGTGGTAGTAGGTGGGTGAGAAAACATGAGGCGGAGAGAAACACGCTGCATCTAAATGAAGTGCTGTATTCTCCTTCTCCAGAGCAGGCACGGTGAGGCTATTCTACTGGCAAGAAGAGCTGTTGTTATCCATGCTGTTAAGACTTCAGTTAGTCTAAGGAGAGAAGTCTGACTCTGAAGAGTTAGTGTGCTGCTTGACCCTATCACAAGATAATATTCTGTAGCAAATGCTGAGAAGAATGTGAATGCAACAGCTTCTGGGGACAAAAATTGGCAGGAAGGCAAGTAGAAGCAGACTGTGAGACACTTCTTACAAACTGTGCTTAGAAACCAATCTGTTCTTCTTTATTGTTCTCTGATGAAGGGATGGATTATAAATGGCACAGACAGCCTTGAGGCCTGTGATAATACAGTATCTGTAGCTTTTCCAGTTGGAGGCTTAAAAACTCTTAATGCTTTTTATGCGAAAAAGCGTAAGAATCTGTTTAAAAAAAATTCTGAAAATGTACGTGTCAAAACCTCAGCCTCAGAAGCAAATTATTATTTTAGGCAGGAGAGGAAAGATTTGTTTATTGAAAGAACAAAATTTTAAATAAATGTTTTTATACTTCTTTACTGCTTTGCTTTTAGTTTGGCTAAGTTGGAAGGTTTAATGACAGGTCCCTCCCATGTCATCTCCACTTCAGTCTGTCCTTAAAGTGCATGCAAAGTCAAACTTGCCTTACATGGCAGGACACTGAATTCAGATTTTTTTTGATGTTGTCTTGATAACAGCATGTGTGTTTGTCTAGAACCATAAAAAGTTACATGTCATGTGAGTGTTGTACAAGCTCAGTGCACCAATGAATGGTACACTCTTGTCTCACTGAATGTAAGCACAAACACAATGTTCTGCTCCGTTAATAGCCCATACGCGTTCTCACAAAGTCAAATGTTTGAACAAAACATGTGGAAGCAGGGTTGGATATTGTGCCTTGGGCCTTAACTGCGCTCTGCATCAGCAGAAGCGGCCTGTGCTCTAAATATGGTTTCGTATCGTACAGTCGTTGACAATGATATATATTTGCAGTCCCTGAAACCCTCTCGTGACTGGTCTCGTGTATGGTAGGCAGACCCGAGAGCTGGATTCAGCCACTAAGCGGTTTTGTTCCTTCTGCTTATCTTTTTTCTTTAAAAAAACATCTTGTCTCTGCTTGTCTTAGATCAGATGTAAAGCAAATAATCAGCAAAATTAATCAAAGTAGATTAAAATGCGATGTGATTTTTCTGTGACAAACAAAAATTGTCTTGAATATCTGGGTACATCAGTAGGCTGGCTAACAGGGCCATCTGCTGGCAGATGTACTCTAACAAGATAACTGAATTTTGCTGGGAATGAGTCTGGTTCTGGGAGAGGTTCATGGCTTGATTCTAACTTTCAAACACCTGTGACTCTTCTTAAATTATCTTTGTAAGCTGCTTCGTACTTTATATTAATTCCTGACTTCGTAGCAGAACTTCTTACTGTAAAAATAGAGAACTGCTTAACTACAAATTTAGGCTCCATTCAAATGTTAAATGGGATGTTTCATCTGGGAGTAGTATTGCCATAGATTACGCCACAATTTAAAACTATATTCCGAGGAAGCACGGGTTTGTAGATGAATCTCTCAGATCAATGAACAACGATTAATGTTAATACGCGCTCTTCACACAACATGTCTACGTTAGGGACATTTTGATTAAAATTACAGATCAGATTTCTTGTGAACAAACGTAAAGAAGCCAAATGGTCTGGCATACTGAGTTAAACTACATAGTTAAATTTCTTGTATCTTTAATATTGAAAAGGCTTTTGGATGTATTTTCCTTTTATTTTTACAAGCACTGTGTAATCAATGCAGCATCTCAAACATAGCAAGTGTGTTCTTGTATATGTGTGCTCATGTTTGCCTGTCTGCATGTCCAATATGTGGCAACTGTTGGATATATTTGATGACCGGAAATATGATAGATCATAAGCTCTCAGTTACGATCTATCCCTCTGCAAGTTTATAATGAATAATGTATGAAATATGTGTGTATAAGAATAAATTGAGTAAACAACACGTGTAAGCATGCTTCTTGTTTTTGTCTTTTGAGAACCTATAGTTTCCCTTCAAGAAGATGTCATTACAATAAAGGTGAAGGGTTCTTTAATATACATGACCTTATGCAAATTAAAGTACACCAGTCTGGACTACTTGGCAGATACGTATTGCTGGTGTAACAGGTTACAAGAGTGTCTCAAGTCTGTGGCAAAGCAAGCGTAGTCTTGGTTCCAGTAGTATTTATAGCAGCGCACTTAAAGCAGTACCCCTGGTCACTCTTGTAATTACAGTTAAGCGAAGCAGAAGCTACTTGCTGACATAATGGCAATGTACTGTAGACTAAAGGTATCCCCTGAGAATGCACTGATCTGACTGTATCCAAAAATGTTTCATCTTTCTTCTCTGGTTTTTATTGCCTCTGACCGCATGCACCTTCTTCCCATAGAAAAAGCAGGTTATTATGTACTGCCTATGGGCTCCTCTGACCTTTTTGACTTCTAAAGTGTTTTCCACTTTTGTCCCCTTTGACAATTCAGCAAGTGAAGTAACGGAGATGGATTTCATTACAGGTGCTTTGACTGGCCATCAATATAATTGATTTATAGACCCCAGGAAAGCACAAACATTAGCCAGTGAGTGCCAGGAGTGCTACTGTATAGAAATTATGTATATGAAGGGATCAGCTTCCTTCTAGCCACAAGACTACACAAGAGTAAAGCAACAGTGTTTTGTTTTGTGTGGATCAGAACTATTCTGGATCAATTATTTTTGCTGGTAGTTCATTCTATATTGTCACCTTTCTATTTTAGTGACTGTTTTCTGTTACCTGTTCTGAAAGGATGGCAAAATAGACTGCTGTATATCAGGAAGGATGGATTGGACTATGGAAAGGAGGAAGTCATCTCCTCTTGCCTGTAACTTGTAAGAAAATGTCTGCAGCACTAGGAAACTAACTTGGCAACATGAGTAGTATAGACAGAGCTAATGAAATTCTGACCATTGGGGTAGATGGGAGGCCAGGTGTGGTATTGTTTCGTATTCACATTTCTCTCCTGTAAGTCTTCTGGCTAAATGTAAGAACTGTCCAGTAACTCTGTAATTCTTTGTAAAGTCTTGTCAACTTCACCTGGGAAAAATTGTACTGTATTGGGAAATGGCATTTTATCTGCAGAGTCCAGTTTTGCTCCTGATTTACTCTGCTGAGTACTGGTCTCAGAGTTGTCTACGCCAGTGGAAGTTCTTGTTTGCACAGCGATATTGGGCTACTGCAAATGTTGCCTGTGTTGTCCGACTTTGGTGTAGCTGCATCTTTTCCATGTGGCACGACTTTGGTAGGTGAAAACATTGTTTTGTCAGCATGGGAGTAGGTAGGCTGTGGGATTTTGGTTTTTTTTTTGCCGTGTGGCATTGGATGTGTGATGTACAGTGTGACTATACCAATTAAAGTACTGAGGCAGATCACTTTTTTTGAGAGGGTCCACAAGTTCCACAGAACTGGTTCTGAGCAAGCTATTGCTGAACATAGCCCACCAAAAAAAAGTGAAAGGGTTCTTCATAAATTGGTCAAAGTCTTACATTTGCAGTAAAAAATGCAATGGAATATAGTTTTCCTACTGATATCCCATCCGTTTGTCTTCTCCCTCAGCATTAGCTTTAAAGCAGGCAGCTCTCAGGTTACGGAGAGAGGGAGCGTTCGTCAGAGCCCCAGGCGGTGGCAGGGACAAAGACCATCGATCGCTCTAGGACTCTGACAGCTGCAGAGGGAGGACTGAGTTGCTTCTAGCAGCTCATCAGTGCCTCAGCATCTTTATGTTGCTGTGCATGTTGATTTTTTTTGTTTTTGTGTTAGTTTTGGATGGTGATAAACGTTTTTGTGCCCTTGAGTGAACAGTTTTACTTAAGGTTCAGAAATGAAGAGAAATAGCCTGTCCTCCTTTTCAGACTCTCTCTGGTTGCTGTTTACAGCAGTGATGCTTCAAGGTGAGAATACTGCTTGATAGCTAAATGTTGTATTGAGGTGTATTTTACTCAGACAGGAGCTGGTGAGCTCCAGAAGTCTTTCATCTGTTTAGTTTTACTTTGTCTCACTGTTGCATAGACAAAATGAATGATCATGTACAGCCAGAACTTAAATGCTCTTTGTGAAGCTTTGATTTGTTAGGGTTTCTTTTTAATCAGGAATGTTTGCTTTCAACTCTTACTAGTCCAGGAAGTCACTGTGAGTCACCAGAGAGTGATGTACTGTAAAGCACTTGCTTCCTACATAATGCCAGCTGGCATTTGCGCAAGTCTTGTGAGTGTTACTGTCCTTGTCCTTTGCTTGCAGAAATATGTGAATCTATCTAAAGGTAATACAGAGACTGCCTACAGAAGCTGTGATGCACAAAACTGTGGAACAGCAAAAGTGTCATTTAAAACCTGAAGTTTCAGTGAATTACCCTTAGTGACTAAGCCTGGATAGCAAGAAGCATCTCCAAATGCATGGTGTTCATACATCATGCAATTGCCAATTTGTGAAGAAAAGCAGCTCAGACTTTTTCCAGGTGGTAGTTAAAAAAGAAAAAAAAAGAGTAAATTCTGAAAGTAGTGTGAATCTACCAGTGCTGCATTTAGGGAGATGTCACAAGTCATTAGCCTGGGAGCACATTTGACTTCAGACTTTGCTTCTAATTTTCGCTTGGCAGATATGTGACTGCAAGTCACACCTCTATGCCTATGAAAGACATCAGTGAAATAAAGGTAATGATATTTACCTTCAAAAAAGACAGGAATCTCTGGATGCAGAAGTTTTTCTTCAGTGGGTGTGAAAAGCAAGAGTTAGCTATTCATTCACCACAGGTGAATGCTATCCTTATTTGAATAGCTTCATCAGGTATACTTCTGTTTCTGCACTAAATTATATTCTACAGTATATTAATGATAAATATAGCAAATGCTACTTGGAGCTGTAGAAAGAGGATATCTTCTGATACTGCTCGGTGCTTAATCTGATGTACTGAACAAATCTATGTCATCTAGCTGTAGAATCAGCCAAAGGAAAATATGCTCACATGCTGTTTAACGAACTGTTTGAAGACTACTCAAATGCTTTAAGACCAGTGGAAGACACAGATAAAGTACTAAATGTCACCCTTCAGATCACGTTGTCCCAAATTAAAGACATGGTGAGTAGGAGTACAGTTCTGTTTCTCTAAAGATGTGCAGAAATGTACTAGCTGTAAACCTTTTGCTTCGAGTAGGAAAAACAACTTGCATTTTGTTGTGACAACTTCAGTAATGCTTCCTCATGAGGGTCACGTTCTCCAGTTCTTCGTAGATTCTTATCTGACTGCAACACTAAGACTTCCATTGTAAGTCTGCAAACTTACAGCTGCTGAATTGTTAAGACTTCTTTTGTAGTTAGGTGTTGGTATCGCACCCTGCAGGCAACGTTTGCTGAGTTTTAAATAGAGCAAATGCTTTTTCTAAGATGCAGTTAATTTCTACATAAACTCCCTATTTTAGCCTTCAGTAACTTTGTAATAAATTTGGTTCAGTCAGATATACTTTTAAGGCAAAAGAAAATGTGTCTGGAAGGAGAACAGAAAATCACTTTTGTGACTTCTTACAACTTCAAGGCCTCCCCAAGCTTTCAGAGAATCTGTTAGACTGAATTTGTTAGCTGTTTGGTATTCTGAAGCTTGCAAAAGGAAATTCTTAAGATACTGGGAGCCTTAGACAGCTATGATTAAAGCTAGGGAGGGTGCAGGGGGGAGAAGGTTTGGACAAGAGAAAGTCCAAATAAATAATCTCCCTGTATAGTGTATGAGCATATGTACCTGTCTGAGAAGTACTCTTGTGGCCTGTCAGCATTCTGGCATGTTTTGGGCACTACTTTAAAGCTATACCACAAATGCTGTCTGCATTCAGCTAGAAATTTTTTTACATTTTTATGCAGGATGAAAGGAACCAAATTTTGTCAGCTTACTTATGGATTCGACAAAGCTGGTATGATGCATACCTCAAATGGGACAAAGATGAATATGATGGGTTGGATTCTATCAGGATTCCAAGCAATTTGGTTTGGAGACCAGATATTGTCCTATATAACAAGTGAGTGTGGCTGGAGAAAATCAACTTGAGTGTCTGAGGGAGGGAGGGGATTGAAGGAGGAATTGACCCACAGATTCTGAACTTTCATCACTTCACCTTATCTTAGCAAGGGGTTTGTTTGTTGTCTTAACATTTGTTGTTGATCATCTAAATATTTTGCAATAAAGCCATAGACAGGATTTGGCAATTGATAATGCTACACAGCAAAGCTGTTCTGAATTTCTCTGCACGGGGAATTGAATACCCTGGCAGTGTGAAGTGCTTTCTGCTGAGGCTGCTGAATTGCTCTGGAAGATGGTGTGTCCACAAAAAGGTGGTACCTGAAGGTACCACTTGTCTGTTCTCCCAGGCCAGTAGTGACCAGCAGATTATTTTCATCTTTGAATGGATTCTTATCCTACTGTATCCTGTTTGAGGTAAGTTTGAAGAAGCTATGGCCAACAAATACAACATAATTTAGCAGCACTGATGTCTGGCATTAATGGGCACTGGTACCTGTAAATAATAGCTAATAGTAGGTTCCAAATAAAATTCAGTATAAATAAATAATAGGATTTCAAAAGCATGCTTTTAATGGTGTGAAGTGAGGGTCTTCCCCCCCACCTTCCCTGGCCTACACATTAAGCTGTTGCCTGCTGATCTTGACTGTCACTTTTCTGTCTTTTAGGGCTGATGATGACTTTTCAGAACCAGTGAATACTAACGTTGTGTTGAGATATGATGGAAAAATCACTTGGGATGCACCTGCTATCACAAAGAGCTCATGTGTAGTGGATGTATCTTATTTCCCTTTTGACAGCCAGCAGTGCAACCTTACATTTGGGTCCTGGACCTATAATGGTAATCAGGTAGACATCATCAATTCTCTTGATAGTGGTGACCTGTCTGACTTTGTAGAAGATGTGGAATGGGAGATTCATGGTATGCCAGCAGTTAAGAATGTCATCACTTATGGCTGCTGCTCTGAGCCATATCCAGATGTGACCTTCATACTGATTTTGAAAAGGAAGTCTTCATTCTACATATTTAATCTGTTGCTGCCTTGCATTTTGATCTCTTTCCTGGCCCCGCTGGGATTCTATCTCCCTGCAGACTCTGGGGAAAAAGTGTCTCTCGGTGTTACAGTTCTTCTTGCTCTGACCGTGTTCCAGCTGATGGTTGCAGAGATCATGCCTCCCTCTGAAAACGTACCTTTGATAGGTGAGCTTTACACGCTTTGTCTTTAAACATGGCTTATTAATAGCAGGGCTTTATGTCAGGGAGACCATATGCAATCTGTGGCTTCTGGGAAGATAAAGGTGTTGCATATTTAAAACATAGTGAAATACTTAAAACATGCATGAAATTTGTACAGGTATGCTGAAGCTCTTCAAAGTTATTTTGTGTTTATTTTAAATTATATATTAGCTAGCTATTTTGTATTTATTAAATATAATTAGACATTTAGAATTATTTTATCACACATTGTAATAAAGCTAGTAATGGAAAACAATTTTAGAACCAGTGTACAAAGTGTAAGCAAGAGCTGTACACACAAGGTGAGACTGTTTCAAGATATGTGTCTGTGAGATCCGTATGTCTGATGGCCTGGCTGGGACACTCAGGGTTGACTTAATATATGACAATTGTTACATTGAATTGTAATGCCTGGCAATCCATTATGCTGAATTTTAATCTATGTCAGAGTTCAGAAGAGCTGATCTGTAGCAAGAAGGGTGGTGTTCAGCACTGTGCTGTCTGCCTTCTGCCAGGACCCTCCTGCCCCTGGCTGATCTGCACCCTGGGGCAGGAGGCTGCCTGGCTGCTCTGGTGGGATTTCGGGAGGGCTAGGAACACAACTGCCCCCACACTGGCTTCCAGCTTCATTAAGATCATTCAGATCTCGTTATTTTTATTCCTGTTACTACTGTTTATACAAAAAACTGCATGGCTTAACTGAGGCAAAACACTGGTCAATGAATAGGAAAGTTGCATGCATTTCCCACACCAGCAGCAACTATTCCTGCCTAGAATATGGGCTTGCTGTACTGGAGTACCTTCCCTACCCTCCTATCACGCTGTCTAAATTAAGGAGCTAGGACCTAACCTCTGTCTGCTTTCTCCATTCTCTCACCCTCACCATACTTTCCAACGCCTTGGAAAACTGGGATCACATCACGCTTGTCTGGCGCATCCTGTGTTATCAATGCTAGCCCTTGCTTTTTCTGCAGAGGCTGCACAGCAGCAGAGCAGGTCTGGGAGCTGCCTCTGCATAGGCACAAGCCACAGTAGGTTAGCTGGTCAGCTGTGTACTTCAGTTGTGACAAGCAGTGGCTGAGGGGCACAGCTTGCATTCACTGTATTTGCTATCTATTCCTCGCCAGAATGAGATTTGTCCTTGTCTGGACTAGCTATGCTAAAATTTGTACAGTCTGAAGAAAATCCAGACAGCAAATCTCAACAGGCAACAGAGCCACCCTTCAGTTCTGTGCCTGGCCTCTTAGCTGTCAGTACACTAGTTGTGGACACCAGCAAGGTCTGAATATTCACTGGGCTGTGTGAATGCAAAAGTATCCGTCTGCTGTCCTGGGGTGCATCAATAGCTCCAACAAAACATTATCAGCACTTTTGTTAATACATCAGGAAGTGGGATTTCTAATGTGCCACGTGAAGCCATCAACACTGGGATTTTACAGACACCAGGAAAAGAGCAAGGCTCCTGCTAAACATTTTAAAGCTGTTTTCTGAATAGGTGTATTTTGAGAAATCAGAGGTTTTGGCTTGCAAATATTTACTATGCTAATACAATAGTCACTTGCTCATCTGATAAAGGCATGCCACTAACAAGTATGAGGTTTTACTTTAATGGCTTTAATCTTTGTTTTTAAATGGTACATTAAGTGTGATCTAAGTGTAGAGAATCAGGGTGATTAAAAACTGGTTTCACTTGCACTTATGGTTAGCACTATGTTGTCACATTGTTATTTCTGCATTTATTTTTTTTTTATTAGGGTAGCATCTTTAATATGATTTTATTTTGTGTTCCAGGAAAGTATTACATAGCAACTATGACCATGATCACAGCTTCCACTGCATTGACAATCATTATAATGAATCTCCATCATTGTGGCTCAGAAGCAAAGCCTGTTCCACAATGGGCCAGGGTGGTTATTTTGGACTACATGGCAAAAATCTTTTTTGTTTATGATGTGGGTGAAAATTGCACAAGTCCGAAAAGAGAGAAGGAAGAACGTAAGTTAGAGGGAGATGATGGGTGTCAGAGGAGGCACAGAGAGGTAAGGAGTCACCTTTCCAATAGGAAAGATGACTCTGATCTCAAGGAGAAGCTCAATGGAAATTTGAATAAAAGCTGTGGAGTTCATGGTGAAAATGTTAGGGAGACTGTTAATTGCTGTTCCTGTTACAAAATGCTGATTAAAAATATCGAGTATATTGCTAATTGTATTCGAGACCATAAAGCAAACCAAGCCAAAGGAATTGAATGGAAAAAAGTTGCAAAAGTGATGGACAGGTTTTTCATGTGGATTTTCTTTATCATGGTGTTTTTTATGAGCGTGCTGATCATTGGGAAAGCAGCTTAACTGAAGATGAACACATTCCTTTTGTAAATCTGAATATACAGGGTTAGCTTGTTTTGGTGGAGCTCTGGGACGGGGTGATTTTGAGATCTTTGTCTTGCATTCTGTAACAGTAAACAAATCGATTCTGTAGGCTGTGACAGCGTGTTGAGACATTGCTCAGCTGAGAGCTTTGTTAATGGCTGTCTTTGCCTTAGTATGGGAGTGCAGCCCTGATGAGGTTGCTGGGTAAACACTCTGCTTCATCTTGATGGGTGGTGGCCATGACTTCAGGCTGAATGGGGTGGAGCATTGCAGTGATGGACCAGACAATCTAGCAGGGAGCACTGTATTTACAGGGCTGCATCTCTGCACCTTGTAACTCAACCAGCCCTTTCTCTCCCCCAGAAAAAAAAAAGTGTATTTGTGACATGATAACAGTTCCTGGAAATCATCCCTTCATGGCATTCCCTTTTTTCCTTTTAGCTTGTCTTCCTAACTCACCTTTTTGTTATGGCTCTTTCTGATCACTGTTCCTATCATTTCATAGGCTCTACACGTCTGTCTGCTGTGCCTTTCACTTCTAATACCATTGAGCTTACTGAATATGGTGTTTACCTTGATCTTCCTCTTTATCATTTCCTGCTGCTGAATATTACCCTATTGTCACCACAGCTCCAGTGAGCCAGATTCCCAGGACGACTTCCTCACCAAGTCGGAGTGTGTCTCTTCCATTCTCTTTCTCTCGAGCCTAATAATAGGAAGGACTTCTCCTGTCCTTCCTAGATGTCTCATTCCCCTGGGCATTTGTGCAAGATGGGCCTTTAAATGCTATTTGAGACTGCTAAAATAGCGACTGTGACTTTTGTCTCTGCTCATTTTGTTGACCTTCACCAGTGTTCACCCTGTGTGTCCCTTGTCCAGTCTTACATCCTCTTTAATACTTAAATTTTAAACTGTTTACAGGAATGTTGAGGTTGCTCTGTGCATTACTTAGCACAAAAGCATGATCTTACAAGCTCATTAAAGTAGTGCCATAATCAACACTCCTTGCTCAACACCTTAGTACTTACATGTATGTGAATGTGTTTGTTGCTGACAACATCAAAAACGCCTCTTCCGTGTGTTAATTTCTGTTAACCCTCTCAGACTAATAGAGCTCTGGAAGATGTCTCACATAGTAAAGTGAGAAGCTAGTACCCCAGGCAGATAAATTGCTGTTACAAAGCATCCTGAACTTTGAAACCATGTTATTCTAGATGCAGTGGGAGAGGCAGAATGACACTGTAATGGATCCCAGTCAAAAGTTCATGTGATAAAACTAATTTTCATAATTGTTGCAGTTAAGAGGAGCATACCTGTGAAGCTGTAACTTAAGAGCGAGGAGTCAAAATGACAAAGTGATGCAGTTGTTATGCCCAAATTTGTTGGAAGAAAGGGAATTGTAATTGTGATGATGATGATGTAAATGATATATTGAATTGCTAATGACAGGTTTTCTTTTGTGTGGAATAATTAATGCTGTAACCTTATCTGGATTCTCATACATAATGCAAGCCTTAAAGTCCAGGTTCTAATGTAAAGCTAAACTGGGTGGCTAGCCAAGAATAAACTCGGTATGTGGAAAAAGTCTCAAGTGTGTTCCCTCTATATTATCAGTTCCCAGTCAACCGGGTAACTTTGAATAGCTCCTTTAGAAGACAAGCTGTTCACTTTCACTGTGCTGGGTTGCACCCATTTGCCATGGAGTTCAGGGTTTGGCATTAAACTGCCTGCTTGAGGAAACTCATTTGTTCTTTGTGGAAAATAATATTGTCCCAAAAGCCTAGGGAGCAAAGTATTTAGAGATAAAGGTAAAATATTCAGAACATGAGTCCTCAGCATGTAACAGATGAGCAAGGGTTTGCCCAAGGCTTACGGGTGGCATAAAGAAAGGAGAGAGTTACTGTTCACTGTCTCTTCCAATATAGAAACCGGGTATATTAAATATATGTAGTGTGTGACAGTAGAGGAGTCTGTACAATGTGTGAGAAGGCTGAGGAACTCCTTGCAACAGGATTTGTGAATGCTGAAAGATTATATGGATTTAAAGAGTTGGGGAAAAACATGGAAGAAAAATCTGTCGGCATACTACTAAATAGAGCCATGAAGTGTGGAAAGGTGGAGCAATATTTTAGGGATTCATGACTATGATGTTCTGTGCTCTTCATCCCGTTGGTGCCATCCATCGGAGAGAGCTTCCAGGTTTAGACAGACCTTTAGTCTGACTCAGTATCTTTCTTAGAAATTCAGATTGTGCCCGTGCCATTCTGTTCAAAGCAAACTGCAGCATGTGTGCATACACTTGTAGGCTTTCCATGTGTAAGGGAAAGTTTGCAGTCATAGGTGAATCATGGGCCTTTTTATCATGCTGGTGCTCCTCAGCATGCTGCATGCTTGGATGATGGTGCTGAAATCATACTTTGCACTTTCCTAGCATGTTTTAGGTGAAGATGTGATAGTACCAAAGAATTCTCTTCCTTACAAGAATGTGATTTGAAAATTATTTCTAGCTATTTGCTTTTTTATTATTTTCTGTTATCCTTTTCTTTGGATCACCAGGCATTCTCAAGTGTTTCTCTTCCTTTATTTACATACGGTGAATCTTCATCTTGATCTTGTAACAAACACTTTTCTGGTTTTAGTTCATAAGAGCCAGATCCAATAAAGAATGTAAGCAGCAGATGATGGGGCTGGTGGAAGTTCGTACCTGAATTGTTATTGTGAAGCCTCATGCTGGGACCCTCAGAGTCACATCTTTGGACTTGATAATTTTCTAGGGTAAAAGCACAATGTGATGCTTCTGGTGACAAGGCTGACCCCAGGTCCATGCTACTGCAGCCATAAAACGGCTAGCTGTTTTAAACCTAGCTCAGGAGTTTCTAACTAAACTGTAGGGGCTGTAGTTTAAGTGTCCCTCCAAGGTCTTATGTTCAGTTTGTATAGCTCTGTATTTAGCTATTTCAGTAAGAAAAACACCTGCTCTAAATCACCCAAGTGTGTTAGCAGTCAGAACTGTACGTGATAACTCTAGTGCTGAGTGGAGACGGGAATGTTTAATCTAATTCTGTCTGTCCTGGTCTCTTCCTCTTTCCTTTGTGTGTCTCATGCTTAGATCCAGTAATCTTTGAGGAAGGTTAAATCCCGAGATGATGAATTACTATGATTACAGTAACAGAAAAATAACTATTTATGCACTTGTCTGAGTAACTGCAGGCTAATTGTGAAGGCAGCGAGGTGACTTTATATTTACTGAGGAGGACAATGATGCTGTAAAAATACTGTTTGAGATCTGTGTGCTGCAGAGGCCTTTGAGGAATGAGCTGACAGATTTTTTTTTTGTAGTACCATCTCTTGGCAGAGAAATCACCTCTCCCCTCTTGTATTGAGTCATTGCAGTGTTAGCTTCTATTTCTCCTCATTTTATCTCCTGTGATGCCTTCACTGTGCTCTCTTCCACGAGCACGATTACAGAACTGAAGATGAAGTGTGATGGGATGTTGGGGTGTTGACTTTCCAATGGTGCAGAAAGGTAGGAGATGCCCTTGGCTACCCCAGGAAATCTGTTTCTGTTTGTGGAAATTGCAGCCTGAGGATTTAGGATAAACCAAAAAGGTCGTCCTGGACAGTAAATGACATTTTGAAATAGAGAAGTGGGTTTCCCCATGTTTCAGGAATACAGATGTTACATTGTAAGTTATCTGCATGTTTCATCCTCTGGTTAGCAAAGCTTGGTTCTCTGACCCTGCCAAAAGTATGGGAAGTGTGTGAGTTGGTTTTCAAGAAGTGCGTGAGTGTGGCAAGAACTGTTGATTTTGCATCTCTATCCCAATTTGAGAAACAGAAGACCTGTAATGTGATTGTTTAGGAAATCGGAAAAGGAGAGTGTGGGGTGAGAGGGAATTCCTTTCATTCTGTTTATAAAACTGGGAAGAATCCATCTTCTCTTCTTACAAACTTCTGTTACTTGTTGAAGAAAGGAATACGTTGACTCTTGTTTTCATTCTTAAAATATTTTCATCAGCGACAGGATATAGGACCAAAGGTGGCCTCTGGAGTTTGTGTGCAACCAACGACTTTGTACTTGCAGGCAGAGTGAGTAACCTAGAGCTCAATTAAAGGAGGAGAGCAAGCTGAACATCTCTTTTCTCCTTGTTTCTGAAGGCCGCTAAAAAGGAGGAATCTTTCCTCTTTGTTAAAGACAAGTCCAGCTGTGTGGAATGGACAGGAGGTAGCAGAGGAGTTTGTATCTCGTATGTGTTGTGCAAATTAGAGCTTCATTGTCTCCAGGCACCTTTTAAGAACTCCATTCTGCAAGGTGGCAGTGAACAATACTGTTTTTACATTGCTTGCAGTGAGGGATAACTGAGGTTGCAAGTACTCAGCTCAGCTTTGTTCTTATCTCTTTCTTTCTAAATACTTTTGTGCCTTTGATTCCTACGCTGTAGTCCACGGACCACTGAAGGTTTGCAAGGCCACTAGGAATACACTGCAGTTGTTCCATTAAGTTGCACTGGTTTAACCCATCCTTCCATGTGGCTATATGCTGGGATTTGTGAGATTGTTTGAGCTCCAAAAGTTGTCCAATTCAACCACTTGGGTGGACAACAAGGGCAGTGTATTAATCAAAGCATTTATTGTGCTAGTACTCCTTTGGGTCTTACAAGCCATATTAACTCTTGGGAGCTGTCAGGAGCACAAGGTGTTCTCAAGCCTGTCTACCACAAAAGTGAGTCTCACTGGCAGTGCAGCCTGCCTTCTGGTTACCTGGGGTGCAGGGACTGACCTTGCAGCAGGCTAGTGGTGAACTAAGTCATGCCTGTTCTTGGGTCACGCAGGGTCCTGTGTTGCTTTGGCTGGCCACGCTACTGCTGCATCACCAGATGTAGTTTTAGCCATTGTGTTTGAGAAGGCAATCCAGGGGTGTATTGCCACAGGGGGACCTTTGCAAAAGATAATCCAAATAGAACTGTTGAGGGAGGGATGTCAGTTGATGGGGAGCATAGCAGGGTGGAGAGCGTGGTCTGTGCTTAGTGCCAGATGGAGTTTTTGCACAAAACTGTTATGCCTTGGTCTATTCTTGGGCACTCCTGCTTCAGAGTAGATGTCAATCTAGTGAACATCCAGAAGACACAAATCAAGACTAAAAAATGGCAGCTACAGTTTTAAAGAGGATTTTTCATTCTAGTTCCTGAATTTATTTAAAATTTATTTAAAATTTATTTTTAAATTATTACTTAAATTAAATTTAATTTTAAATTATTAAACTAAATTATTAAGTATTATTAAATTATTATTAATTTATTTTAAAATTTAAACATTTATTTAAAAAGTGACTCAATACTACTTTCTAAGTAACCCACCTAGAATTATGGATTTTTCTGGAGAGCGGGTATTGCTGTTTGCTTCCTCTGCCATTCCAAGCATTTATCTTTACCAGGTTCTGTGACTTATGACATTCACACAGCTCGTCACAATAAATTTTCACCTCTGTTGCAAAAAAACTCGAAACAGATTTTATATGCCATTATTTTTATTCATATTACTCTTCATTGAACAGGATTTTATCTATGGTGTTGGGAGTTGCTGGGTACTGCACTCTACAAAGTCTGTCCTGCATTCCCCTTCGGTTTGAGGAATGCACTGGTTTTAGTGACTCTGAATACAATGACAGAGCTGGCAAAGGAAGAGTGTTGGAGCAAAAAATAACATGGTTTTTAAAATTGCTTAAACCTAACCCAGATTATTGTAGGCCTAACGTTTCAGTGAATAAAATGAGTAGACTGAGACTCACTGGGTATTTGCTTGCTATGTGTCACCACTAACAGATAACTTTGATTAATAGTGGTCTTAAATACTGTATAATAACATATTCTGGCTTTGTTTGCTTGTGGATTCTCTATTAGCATGCTTAAGAACATTCTAGCAGGAAATTGAGCCAATATAATGTGAACAAATAAAGAATGATACTGTGACTTATGCACGCATCTGTATGGTTCTGTCATTAGTGTGCCATAAGTAATAGATCTGGCTCTCTTATTCTTTCTGTATTTTCAGTTCTAGCTGAATGCTACCAAGCTCCTCACTACATTTCAGTGGCAGGAGTGCCTTTTGTTAGAGTTTCATTATAGGAAAAATGGACTCTAACAAGAAAGTTAAATAAATGGTAAAGTCATCTGGAGTAGCCTCCAGAAGTTAGAAAAGCCGTTCACAGATAAAGCATTTGGCTAGATTGTGGAGTCCATGTTCAGTGGTGATGAAAGTGATGGTGTGACCTCCATAGGGCCAAAGTTGGTTAGAGGATGGCAGCAAACACATCTGTGTTGCAAAATAATGCTAGATGGTGTTTGCAAAATGAGGATGAGGAAAGAGAGGGGGGAAAACTAACTAAAAATGATGTGGAAGATGTAAAATTACTGAGACTATTGTTTAGCACCTGTGAGTTCACTAGAGCACATTCTTGCTGTGATATAGCTACTTCCATTTCGCATCCCACTCACTGGTCAGCCTGCATCCAGGGGTGGACTGACAGCAAGTCAAATGCAGCTCCCACCCTGGGGCTGTATCGCAGCAGCAAGTCTGTTCAGGGGTAGGGGTTACTGGCTCAGTCAGGGGCAAGGGTGCCAGCTTACCCTGAGTCACGGTGATGTGTCCAAGCCTGCACCAGCTTGATGGAAGGGTGGGACCCTGAGGACCCACTGTCATCACCTGCTGATAAATTAGTCCCACTTCATCCCTTTGCTCAGTTCCCAAAGATAAGTGTCTGGTGGCCCTCTGGATGAAAATTGTCACTTATATGGTCTGGAAGGTTGGCTTCCTCTAGGCTACTTCATAGCCCTAAGTTCCTTCTGGCACCCATGCATATTCAAATCATCTTCTGTCCAGCTAACCCACTTTCTCACAGAAATTTGATAGATGTGCTTCCTCCACAGGAGGCCTGATATGGTTCAGAGCTGTTTAAATGTATTGTCATGTCCTGCAGGTTGTGCCCACTTTTGTTTAGCTTAGTTTGTTTAAACTTTTGTTTAGGTGGCTGCCAATATCTGTGGTGAATGAAACTTGTGTTGCTTTTATCTAGTGTTTTTAGCATAGCTGGGAACAGAATGGTGATCCTGAGACAATCTCTTTCCTCATAGCTAAAGGATGGGAATTTTTCATCAAGGCTTAACACTAACATCACAATCCCAAGAGTAAACTGGCCCCTCACCCCCTTGCACTCAACCAGTAGTGTAGTGCAAGTGAGCTCAGGGATCTGGTGGTGTTCAGATATGGGCAAAGCTTCACTTAGTCACCTTCAGGGTAAGCTGCCTTAGTTCTGCTTTTGAATGCCATGTTCACGACCCTGCAGAGGTTGTTTGAACTGTAACAAAGAGCATTTCTCAACACCATGGTTCAATGTGGAGTGGGCTGGGCATGCGCTTATTTGGCACAGCACCTCTGAACTGCATGAATTCTCAGCAGTGCCTCAAGCCAGCAAGTTTTGTGTCACTAGGAGCATTACACTGGGACCCTCTGTTCCTACGGCATCAGCAGCAAACCAGCCTGGAGGTCCTGCCCCTGGGAGGGCGGAGGAGAGGTGAAGGGTGGTGGTGAGAATGAGTCCAGGGCCCAGGTGTCTCTGCTGTGAATGTCAGCACCTTGCAAAATCTCCTCCTGTGGAGACAGTTCCTCACCTAAGTCCTGAGACCTCTAGGGGTCATACGAGTGCTGTTCAGTTCCCAGGGTGCTTCAAGGCTGTGCTTGTAGGCAATTTTTTAACGATCAAAAAAAAAGCTGCTCTTAACCCTAAATGCTCTGTTTTCCCCAAGATGCAACAAGTCATGTAGACTTGGTGCCTTGTTAGCATGGTTGTTCCTGCTAACCTTTTATTAAGGTCTAGGTAAATGAAGAATTGTATCCCATGGGCAAGTGCAAAGACTGCTGTTCTGAGAGACTGTTTCATGGCTTCCTCAGAAGCCGTGCTTTAATTTACGGTGTGATCTGGGGGCTAATAGTCTTATGAACTTTGAAGTGGTCTGTTAGTCCTCAAAGTACCGCAGATTGAAGGCTTCATGAGCAGTGGAGGCTGGTCCTACACCTGGTAAGCGCAGCCTGGCATATTGCTGATACCAAGAGAAAAATGCCTGCTGAAGGCATGGGGCGCTATGGCAGGAGGAACTTGAGCCCTCAGCCAGGTTAGTAGAGATGTGTCAATTTAGGGTTTCTGACCAACTTCAAGTAGCTTGGAAAAACAGGCTTTGTGCAAATGGCTTTCTTCCATTTATCCTGCTCTTCTCTGAGTTGCTTCTGAGTTCTTCAGCCTTTTTACTCCTCTAGTCCTTATATTCTCTTCTGAGAGTAGAAAGAATCCTGGTATGCCCTAGGTTATGACCATACCTACTATAAGAAACAACTTTAGCATCACAGTACTGTTCCCTGTGCCGCACAAATGTGTCTCCTTGAGTTCAGTAGCCACAGATGTTGACTGCATAGGGCAGCATCCCTGCCATGGAAGAAAGAAGGATCATTTGCTCTCACTATTACTTTAGAACTAATCTCATACCCTGTTCACTGCAAACACATAATACTAGTGTGAAAGAGGGTCCTCTCTATGTATGAGACTCTACAGCCAGCTAGACTGAGGAGGGGGAAATCATTGAGGCAGTTCCATAGATGGCTTTCACTTCAAAAGATGGACACATTGATAAATGCGATTTGTAATGCTTCTGAAGAAGGCAGAAGAAACAGTGTTCTGGCTGGTTTGTTATTTTAATCCAAGTCTGCACTTGTTCATGGAGATGATGGTTCTTCTCACAATGCCAACTTAAACTTCCACTGTTGCATCAGATTGCAATTCTCTGGAGGATTCCTGGAGCGTGGAGGCTGTGCAACTCGTATGAGGTAACAGATGTAATAAGACTGTGCTGGAGGTAATTTGGTCCAGTTTAAGTGACCCACAGCACTTAAATTGCAGCCTGGTCCTTGCCTATGCTCTAAACTTCCCCCAGGATGCTGTTTCCATTGCACCTGCTTCTGCTCCTTGGAGATGGTCCTCTTGAGCCCAGCTAGGTGGGTGACTCCTTCCCTTTCCCTCTCCATCCCAGAGGGACTTGTACCTGAAGCTCTCCCTGCATGTGGCAGAGGGGAGGAGGCAATGTTGCTGGGAAGGCAGAATGGCTGCAGACACTACCTGACTCTGCAGACACTACCAGACTCTGTCATCAGTCTGGGTGTATTTGCTTGAATGGTGATATGGCCGGTTAGGGGAGCAGGACTTCATCTTTGTGTAAGCAGCAAAACATAAGTCATGTTTGTTTCCACTCTGCTGCAGCTGTGACTGTTACATTGCTATTTTGTAGCATGTATTTTCTTTAAAAAAATACCCTAAAAACCATAAAACCCAGCCAGAACAAGAAGGTAATTCTTAACCAGATTTGTATGAGTTTAATTAGCTTAAATCCATTAAATACCTCAAATGGGACAATTACTGATTTCAGAAATTCCTGTCCATGCAGGACATCTGAAAGGTTACAAGTGGTGACCTCAAAAGAAAGAAGCCTTGCAGGGATGCAGTGGGACCTAAAATTGCAGGTTTTGCATGTGGATAATGGGGCTTTATCACAGACCAGAGAGAGTCAATGGGCAGATTCACAGTGGTTTGGCATCTAGTTTCAGTGAGATGCTTTAACTTACTAAAAATGAGGCACTGAAATACCATAGCTCTGGGCCACAGTCCTGCTGCTGATGATCTTGCTGGGACTGAGGCCTACTGTTGTGGCTTGCATAGCAGCAAGCAAGCACCCTGTGGTTTTCTTGCGGGATGTATGAATAAATTGCTCTAGATGGGAGTGAATAAAAGACAGAACACAGAGTGATACTGGGTTTTTTTAATTGCCTGATATGTTTAGTGGGGATGCTTAGCTAGGACAGTGTGTATTGTTAGTTATTTAGTTATTTCTCTATTCCTTCTACTTAATGACTGTACCTTCCCCCCCCCCCCAATTAAGCATTTCTTGACAAGTTTAGAGATGGCACTTGGAGGAATAGAGCATAGTGCTAGAATAGCTGCTTTGGCTAAGCTCTGGATCCCACCTAGGCTGCTGGCACCTGTGGGTGCTTCATGCCCTGGGAGCAGGACCACTGCTTTGAGGTGTCCCAAAGGTGTGTTGGGCTTACCTACAGCTCTGCAGTTCTCATGTGTTGACCCTTCAGGTGCACCCAGATGTTATTGCTGAATAAACAAACACAGGCAATTTGTGTTACAGAGAAAGGTTTCTCTTAAAATGGATTAAATTTGCGGGGAAAGGCAATAGAGAATTACTTTAATCCAGGAAGGCCTACGGGGGGAGGTTGTGCCCGACAAAACCCAGCTTTGTTAGAATTTCATTACTCTTTATCTGGTACATGAGCCTCCTCTCTTTTTTTTATCGCTTCTATGGATTATACTGTCTCATTGTAAGTAATATTTCTCCAAAGAGCAATTTTTATCTATACCAAGTAATTCACCTAATTGCATGCTATTGAGAGAAAAGGGTTCAGTCTGGTACCGAGCTAGAAGTTCCAAGGCTCACCACAAAACTGGGTGAAAAAGTATCTTATCACGGATCTATACAGTCACTTGTAGTTTGCTCTTGTTCCCTTAAATACTGTTGAACAACTCTAGATCCCGCATGAAATGGTAAGTGGGTTCAGTTTTGTGATCTCAGTCTATAACAGCTATGTGACGTTTTGCAAACCTCCTCCTGTGAGATCAATGCCAGTTCCTTTTGCTGCAGTCAGTGGCTGTAGCAAAGCCTAGCTTCTGTCTTGGCTTTTCTGCTTCAGCTTCACTGAGTTAAATGCCAGAGTTTTATTACATGCTTTCTATCTGGGTTAATTTTTTTGGCCTCTGAATCTACTAATTGCCGTTTGTAAATTTTCCTGGTGGTAAAGGTCACAAAGATAACTCGGCCCCTGTAGCTTAACCTCTTGGTGCATCTCAGGTTATGAAAGGCAGCGTTGAAGTCTGCTGATTAAATTAATTACTCTTCTCAGGTTTCATCATAAAGAAAGACTACATTGCCTTTGTAGTTCACTTCCATCCAATTTTTGTATGACATCTCAGACTTGTGTTAGGAACCTCTAATTTTACTAGGGTGCAATCAGACGGTAGAAACAGCTTTGCCAGATGTAAACCTGACCCTGAACTATGTGTTGCATAGGAGCCTTCCTCTGCTTCATGAGACTGGAAACTATGCTGTTGCTTTTGTGTTTACCCTCTATACTTTCTGCCTTTGCTAGGAACATTCCAGACTGACGAAAATGGAGCAAAGCCTGAGAATAAGACAACAGTGTGGCGGTGCCTAGAGCTGCACCAGCCAGCACTGACCGTTCACTCTACCCCTGCAGACAACTCGCTCGTGAAAGTGGGTGTTTGTGAGGGTCAGGTTTGCTTTCCAAAGCCCCACCTGTGTACAAACAGGGGATTGAGTGCCCCAAACCAACCTGTTCCTGTTTGAGGGAACCAGGAGCAGTTGGCACCAGGCTGTCTTCATAGAAACCTGGGGTCACCCTGCTCCTTCCATCTGGCACTCCTGGTTAGCCTTTGCTCCCTCGCACTGAAATGCATGGGGCCGTCTCTGCTTCTCTTCCTGGAAGTCACACTGGCAGAGTCCAGCAGGGCAGGTAGAGCCGAGTTAATCCCAAATCCTGCAGAACAGCTGTTTATGTGAGCTGTTGGGAACACGTCTGTGGGGAGGATGTGCAGAAGCAGCTGTTTGCCCCTGTCCTTTCTGCATGCTGTCCATTTCAGCTCATCTTTGCCAAGGTGGTCCTACTGTGTTTTATCACTGGGGACAGCATCACAAAGATGGCATCGCAGCTTTTCTGGAGCTCTTGCAGGATAGTCAGTCATGGTGGTGTGCTAGAGACTTAGCTAAGTTTAGAAAGCTTTCTAGAGCAGATGTAGCAGAGAAGACCACTATCAGCAGAGGCAGTCAGCCGAGGGTTGTGCGCAAGCCTCAGCTGTCTCCTCTTGATGCTCCAGGGTCCCTATGGACTAGTATCACAGCCTTGCCTTTCCTGCCAGGAGTGCTGTGTTTTGGCAGGAGTAGTTGAGGCACCTGTAAAATGTAGCTTATGAGTTTAAAACTAGGCAGTAATGTATGCTTGTGGCTATACGAATCACAAGGCAAGATGCAATCCATTACATTAAATGGGAGAGTCCTGAAATGCTTATGAGGGTTCATCGAAAATAGATAACAATGTGTACATAGTTTTTTCCACCTTCAAAGCACTTTGTAGGTACTTACGTACTTGCTCTAATGAATCAGCTAGATGCTAATCCGTATCCTGGTCTTACAGCTGTGCAATACAAATAGGAATTGTTCAAGGCTGTGTGGATGCGTTACTGTACTCCAGCTCAGGCAGCGGGGCCGGGGCCTCTGGTTGCACTGGGTGCGTTCTGCCAGGGTGCCGTGGCTACAGCCCAGGGCCAGACCTCCCCAGGCCGCTCTCCTCTCTGCAAGTCCAGGCCTGCGGGGGTTATGCAGAGCATATGGAGGAGGAACGTAGGCTGTAACATCTGTGTCCTGTTGTATTGGGAAAAGCTGATTTTAGCTGTCTCCCTGAGGTGTGCGTGTCTCAGCCCCTTTGCTGGATTATGTTTTAGCACAGAGTATGAATGCAATGATCAGATGTACCTTAAAGCAGCTTTTCAGGCAGCGTGTTGTGAAAGCTAGGGCAGCTTTAGGAAAAAAGGGTCCCCAAAAAAGATCTAAAGGCAACATTCAAAATTATTCTTTAAAAAAAAAAAAAAAAGCAGCATTTGCCGACCTTCCCTTTCTAGAACATGTCTAGGGGAGCCCCTCCAAGCCATCGTGTCTTCTCCTTTTTTACTTACTCAGTGCACATCATTTTTCCAAAGCCCGACTTCACAGCTCCTCTGCTCCATCATTTCCTAACTTGGAAATCATTTGCAGCATGTCCTAGGTGCTTCATCTCAGATAGATGACATTCCCAACTGAAGCCAGCCTTCGTTTCACCTTGTGCACAGGGCATACTGGATACATGAGCAGTACTGTGCCCCGTATGTCCATTATATCTGCTCCATTTCTGCCAGCTGTCAGCCTATATTCCTAACTGCTACAGTGTTCAGGCATGATCTGAATAGCCTGAACACCTATGGCAACCCCTGGCACTGAAGATGCTGTCTACTTGCCCATACAAATTGTTTTCTGCAATATTGGGTATGTTGTAAGCTTTAATTGTTCCTGTGGGCAGAGCGTGGCTGCTATTTCTCCATATGCTAATCTTGAATTGCCCTGTGGAAAGTAGCTCTTTCATCCATAACTCCTTCCCTAAAATCAATGGCAACAAATACCAACATTTTCAAAAGTGATCAAGATGAGATTTTTCAAGGGCATGTTGCTCTAAACTGAGTTTAGTATCTCAACAATGTTTTTGCTTAAGCACCAGAATGAGGGCTAAATCTTCAGAATTGCACAGCAGCCGCTGCTGGATGGGTCAGGATGTCAGAGTGAAACACTGATTGTCTACCACACTGTCTCCAAAGGTGAATGCTTCTTCCCACCTTCCCCACAATGAGACATTTTTCTTCTATGTTTCAGGCCCAGGAAAGTCATGTATAGTTTAAATGGAAGCAGCTGTGTGACAGAAAGTAAGTGGAACATACAAAGTACCTATGCAAAATAAAAAGGTTGGATGGCTGATTGAGCTGCCTTCAGTTTGATTTGAGAGAGAGAGAACTTGGCAGAGATGCCTGTTGACAGTTACTAAATAAACAGAAAATATGTTCACCTGCAGAAATCCCCTGAGCTGGATGTGGGTAGAGGAGTGCTTGGGCACAGTATATAAACTTGCCCTGTTCTTTTTCTTCCCTGGCTATTGACTTTTGCCATTGCTGGAGACTAAATCTTGGGCTAGATGGATCCTGCATCAGACTCAGCATAGCTGCCCATAAGTTCTGACTGTGCAGCTGCTAAAGAGATGGAAAGATCTTCCTAGGGAATTCAGAAATTCTCTGTTAGGTTGTAAATGGTGTGGAAGCAGATACCATCACTCTGTTTCTTCTATACCATTCATCTTGGGATACTTTGAAACACCATCTTTTCTCTTAGCATTCCTTGTAGTAGCCAGCAAGTTAGGTAAATTCAAGGTACTTTGCAGTTTGGGCTGAGCAAGTGTAGAAACGAAAGAGTTTAAAGTAGGCACAGTTGTCTCTCTTCCGGCAAAAACCCCGCATACTATGTTGGACCAGACCAGCCATCACATGAGGCTCCTTATAGTGGGAATGTCCAACCAAAAATCAAAATTTCACGCGAGCAGTCACTTTGGCAACAGACTGCTAGCAAGCTGTCATCCAGCAAGCTGCCAGGGTAAGTCTTCCTACCAAGCGGGGAGGTGTTGGCAGCTCAAACTTGCAAGACCCATCCTGCAAGAGCAGAAGTGAGAGGCCAGGGCTGCAGTATGGGGGCTGACGCTGCAGCTGCCCAATGCTGCACTGCTTGCTCAACGCGTGTGTGTTTGTCCTGCTTGGGATGCGGCTCAAGAGGATGCCTCTGAACAGCTTTTTGGCAGAAATCTTACAATGATTTGCCCAGCTCTATCATTTGCTAGTTCCTGTATCAGTTCATCCTTGACAACGATCCTTTTATGTCTATTTAAATGTATCTGTTTCTAGCTTTCATCAGTTTGAGTCTCACGTTTCTGAAAAAAATGTGTTTTCTTATGCTAGTTGCTAGTTGTCTAAAAGTTGCTTTCTTACTAGAAAATTGTAATGTGCTTTATTTACCCTTCAATTAGAGATATTAGCTCATTTGGACCTGGCTCTCATTTTTGATCAATAGATCCTATAACAGTCATCAGAAGCTTTTGTCCCATCTGATCAAAGTGGAAAATGAAAATGTAGAGAATTACCTCCATTTTCCTTAGCAGTCCTTTGCTTTTTGAGAAGGAAAGCCCTGTTCCTTGTCTGTTCTCTCTTCTCCATCTTCCTAAGCCTCATCTACTATTAAATCTTATCTTTTGGGTTGCCATTATCTTCTTGGAACAAGCAAAGCCCTAATTACACTGAATTTCTGTATTAAAAACATCAGGCAGCAGTGCCTTAGCCAGCCCTGCCACTTCTGGAGTGAAATAGCTAGTTGCATAAAGCTGCCCTTTGTTTCCCTTGTTGACCTCTTGCAGTTTTTTCCACTCTGCCTTCACTTTTTTTCTTCCCCCTTCTGGTTTCATTAAAAGAGTAGCTTTCATCTTTTGTTTCGGGAGGTGTGTGTTCCCACGCACACTTATGTTCTGGCCCCTTTGTACTGCTTTCACATCAAACACGACAGAGGTGGAAAACTTGCAGGGAAAAAGACCTCTAAGCTCAGTCCGACCCTGTGACATTGTCCGGCCAATCACACCAGGGTTGTAACATCAAACTCCAAGGAAAAGCATTCTGGAAGTGCACATAGATACAATTTTGTCAGATGAGTGCACACTCACCCCATTCACTATGGGATTTAAACCTTTGGGGGCTTATGGATTGACCCATAAATAAACAGGTTGCAATTAATTTAAAAAAAAAAAAAAAGGAAAAAGACTGTTCTGGTAAGACTGGAATTAACAATAGGAAAATACTGAGGGGCTCTAGGAAAGCTTGCCAAGCATAATTTATAATAATGCTTTTAAGTTTGTAATGAACTATCAGAAGGCTATTCTGAAATACCTTTCTGGCAGGCATGTTCTCTTTTATTTTCCCCAGCATAATGTATGGTGTTGTCCTGGTTTTGGCTGGGATAGAGTTAGTTTTCTTCCTAGTAGCTGGTATGGCACTGTGTTTTGGATTTAGGATGAGAATAACGTTGATAACACACTGAAATTTACTTGTTGCTTAGTTGTGGCTTAGTGCTTACACTAAGCCAAGGACTTTTCAACTTCTTGTACTGCCCTGCCAGTGAGGAGGCTGGGGGTGCACAAGAAGCTGGGAGGGGACACAGCCAGGACAGCTAACCCCAACTGGCCAAAGGGATGTTCCATCCCATATGATGTCATGCTGAACAAAAAACTGGGGGGAGTTTGGGGGGGATGGGGCCGCTGTTCCGGAACTGGCTGGGCATCAGTCAGCAAGTGGTGAGCAATTGCATTATGCATCACTTGTTTTGTACATTCTTTTATCGTTGTTATTATTTTCCCTTCCTTTTCTGTCCTATTACATTGTCATTATCTCAGCCCATGAGTTTTACCTTTTTTTCCGATTCTCTCCCCCATTCCACTGCAGGGGAGTGAGCGAACGGCTGTGTGGTGGTTAGCTGCCTGCCAGCTTAAACCATGACAGGTGTCAGGATGTTTTAGTAGTCTCTTCTTCAAGACTTGTCTTAAAATATCCAAAGTAATTGAGTTATGAGTATTTAAGATTATTAGATGCAATCGCTCGTCTTATACAGGCCGTTTCAGGGTGTTCCTGAGTTTTGTTGAAGTCAAATTTTAAAATGCTTCTTGGTAGGAATTTTCCATGGTCATGGTAAGATGAGAATACCTCTGTGCAGGTGAAGTCTGAGCTACACCAGTCAAATCAGACCTGGATTTGACACACGCAGAGGAATGATGCCACAGGAAACTTGTGCACTTTTCAGTTTTTCATTAATTTTTTTGTCCATTCCTTATTCAAAGGTGATGTAACCTCTGCGGATCACAACGGCCAGGTCAGCTCTCCCCACAGCTTTCCCTGTTTACAGATGTGAAAACCCATTTCTCAAGTGAACTAGAGTCAAACTTCTTAAAGGTGAAGAGGTGATCGTGGTGTCTGTGGGAGCACTGCCATCGGCAGGATCCTGAGATGACGGCAGGAGAAAGCCGGGGGAGCAGCAGTGGGGGCAGCGCTGGAGCTTTCCCAGGAAGGGAAAGGGACAGAACGATTTTATTTGCCCTGGTGTGAGAAAGAGCTATCCCTGCTTGATCCTCCTCTCACTGATGGCGCTTGCCGCTGGCCTCACAGCCCTTCCTAAGCCTTGCGAAGATGTGTAATGCCATTACACAAGCAGCAGGGGAGAGTCAGGAGAGCAGGTGAGCAGAGGCTGGTGGAGCAGGGCCCGGGGGAAACACAGCTGGGCTGCTGGCAGGGAGCGTGGGGCCGCGCGGGGCCCAGAAACTATCTTTGGAAAAAACCTACTCACAGGAATAAATGGCAGTAGGAGATCTGCTAGTCAATAGAAATGGCTCGTAGCAGGAAATATTGGGGCTTGAGTGTCAGCAGCCTCATGGGAAGCATCACGGTGCAGTTATAAGAAGTGGTATTGCTGAATTTCATATACAAGATGTTTTCTGTTCCGCAGGTGGTGCTCTCGCATTGCTCGGTCGCGCTCACCTGCCCAGGGCACTGCTAGTTGTGTTTTTCACACGTTCTTGCCACTGTGCCCTCGCCTTCGCCCTGTGGATGGAGGCAAGCTGAGACGGGAGCAGATGCCGGGCTGTTCCTGGGGAGCTCCCTTGGGCTGCATGGGCTCTCCCCTCTGCCTCCTCCCTGTGCCAGTGCAACAGTTCATGTGGGGACATGGCAGGCCGCATCAGGAAGCTGAGCCTGGTTAAACACGAGCCCTCGCTCCTCCCCTTCAGCCCGTCCTGGCCAGCGGTGACTGGCAGAGCCAGTGCCGGGGCTGAGGATGGTTCTGGTGGCATGCGTCCGTGGGTGCTTGGGGCGCGCGGCTCGCCTGCTCTTGCTCCGGGCTGGTCAAAGCTGAGCCAGCTCTGGTCTGGAAACCTGGATGTTGTGCTCTCATAGTGCCTGAGATGAAAACCCCTGCTTAGCCGGTGTGGATGCACAGCTGGCATATTCCAGGGGATAGCAGTGGTGCCTTTACAAAGGCACTTTCAACTTCAGCTGTTATCTTGCTTAGGCCAAGGTTTCCTTGGGTCCTGAATTGAAATCAAATTTCAATTTGATTTCAATCAATTTGAATTGTATCAAAAAGCTGTTTAAATAGTCAGACTAACGTTACACTAAGGAAAATATTGGTATGTGTTAGCAGGTGGGAGTGCAGCCAAACAGAAAAAAAAACAGAAGCAAAAAGCCACAGTTCACAGAAATCAGTGGGCATGTCACCCTCAATCCTGGAGAAGACAACCTGCAGTGGCTGGCACTCTGACAACTGCTATCGCACCCGTCAGTCGTTTGCAGGGCAGTTCTCTGTGCTAACAGGAAAATTGCAGTGTGTACCGTCGTGGGCAGGACGGACCAAACCAGGGGCAACTCACGGGCACGATCTGCAGAGTTTCTTGCGCATCATCTGTTTCCATTAACATTTTCCCAGCCTGTGTCCTCACCTCAGCTGACAATGCTGACTAACCATTGCCTCACCAAGGATGCTCCCCCACTCATAACCCAGCCTAAAGCGTCTCAGAGGAATGGGCTGGCCTTGTCACTGTGGGGGCTGCACACTGGTCCCCAGGGATGCTCTGGCAGGAGGGAGGCGCTGAGTTCACCCCGGCCTCTCCATGCCGGGGATGCGATTCACACTGCCCGTAAAATGGTGGGAGCATGTTCCCGGTCCAGGGGGGTGGCAGCCCCGTGCCACCGGTTGGGCTGAACCAGCTTTCCCTATCCGGGTACACTGGAGTGCCCAGCTCACTGGGCACCCAGCTTTCATTTCAAAAGTTGGTGGTATTCTGGAGGTGAAGCAAAAGTTGTAAAGCTTGCTGCTTTCCAGAGTGATATGGTGTTAAATAACTTCCTAACAACTTACATGTGGGTAATTGCTGCTGCTTTAACTCAAAGAGCAGTTGGCTTTTAGAAAGTTGTTATTCATACTCTGGTTGCAAAAGCAAGTTGTGGGCAATCCTCACCTGCAATGAGTTGACATGTCCTTAAATGCCACAGCCAGGGTGAAATAGTGAAGCTCCCAGAGTTTTCAAGCTAGAGAGGGGTATTTAGTCACAAAGAGCTGCCCCGTCCCAGCCTTCCCTACTTTAAACCACTCTGTTTTTTTTTTTTTCCCCTCTTGTGGGCAAATCATTTACTGTAATTTAATGATCACAACCACATAAAATTCACTTCCTTGTGGTAAAAAAAAAAAGGATTAAATGTCTCAATTTATCTTTCCATGTAGGTCACATGGCCAGAGCTGGTTGTAAAATGTTGAAAAACGAGTTTGAGGTGTACCCACTGCCAAGTGCTGTACATTTCCGTATTCTCCCTCCCCTCCTATCGCTCACAAAGACGCCACAGAAAGTCAAGGAAGTTTGCTTTCTCAGGGAGTGGATTTTTTTTTTTAATTTAAAGCAGCATTTATTAAATCTAATCCTTTAAGACCTCAGTGCTGTCCTAGTCCCAACCCCAAAAGGAAGAGCCTGAGAAGAACTCGTACAAAAGCCAAAATGTGGAACAAAATAACTTACAACAAAACAATCAGAGTGTCTCAAAAAACCGCTCACGCTGCAGGGACAGGGTCTAGGTCTCAGTCACCCCAGTGAAACTAAGAAATGGTAGGTGAGCTCAGAAGGAGACCCTTGTGCAGCACGTAGCCCCTCATGCAAATAGCAACACACTTGCTTACAGTTTTGGGGTCTCTCCGCACCCCTTGCAGCCAGGCTGGGGGCTCAGGCAAAGGCAAGGTGGCTGAGCCTGGTGAAGAACCACCTGCCAGGGACGGTGAGGGGGTCGGCAGGCTGGGATTGGCATTTGGGAATTTGCCTCCTGCGTAAGGGGAGATGGGCATGAAGGAGTTTGGGACTCTGAGGCAGCATGGTGCTGAACAGGACTTGATTTTTCTTCCCAACTACAAATTATAGCAGGTTTACATGATTTCTTTTTCCGTGAGCAGCAGGCTTGCTTTGGTTGTGCTTGAAGCAGCTCCTGGGGTGTCACCACTTCGGAGCTCTGGCTGGAGCTAACCCTGGCAGCTGGTGAGTCCTCATCTGCTGCTTCTGGGCGGTGGCAATGCTTGTGAATGCTGAAGGCATGCTGCCACCTTGCTCAGCTGAAGTCTTTGTTACTGGTGACTAGTTATTTGTGGGTGAAACCCAACCCCATTTGTAGGATCCAGCCTTAGGTCTGTGCTCTGTGGAAATTCTCTCCTGCTTCGTGTGAGAAAAGAATGAAACCAATGGGAAAAACACATTGCTGATTAGACTGTAACTACTTTGTTTAAAGTACAATTGACAACACCTTTGTTGGACAGTATGGATGCTGTCTGGTTTTAGGGAAAGCAAGTGACAGGTTCTGAATGAGTCTCTGATAGTGCCCATGGGGATGAAGGAACCTTTTTCTCAAGCTCAGATGCACTTAATATTGCACCTTTGATGCCTACTGTAATGATGCCTGTGATCTCACTGGTGTTGATGATAGTGGTCACCTTGCTGATACAGGATGGCTCAGCATCAGAGCCGTTTAAAAAGCATCCCTCTTACTTCAATATAAAATACATAGACATAATTTTAATTTCAGTTACTTTGCATGTGTGTATTTGGCTATTCCCATCTCTTGGAGAGAATCAGCTTTTCTTTGCTCTATGTCATATTCAGTATATTCCCTGGCAAAAGAGAAATAAGCTGTCGGACCCAAACAGACTGACAGAATTATTTCTTCCATTTATTTCTGTTTTGCGGGACCCTGAGGAAAAAAAAGAATCCTGACTGGGATGGAGTGGGAGGTCTCACCCAGGTCAACTCTGCTTACCGTCCTCACCATCTGTGTGAGAGCAGGCACAGGGCTGGGGGATCAGCCAGTCTCCATTCTGGTTGTTTCCGTTTCCAGCCCTCTTTCTTCCCTTGTGTGTGCTCTGGGGAGGGCTGGCTTGAAGGTGAAGGCAGTACCTGTCAGCAGAAGCAAGACCAGCCTGTGCGTCTCCCTTCAGAGGTGCTAGGAGGAAAGAGGGGTGCATAGCCAACATGCTCATATCACTGCTGTTCTCGGTGCGCAAGAGAAAAGCAGATGAGACAGATACAGGTATTTTTCTGCCTTTTGTGGGTGTTGTGTAACTTACCCAGCCCATGTCCTGAGTTTGACAAGCCAATAGTGGGGAAAAACCCTGAACAGGGCCAGGTGCATCAGTGGGGAAGACCTGCTCTGCACATCTCCATGGAGGGACCTCCAGCGGGGAGAGATGTGCGTCCAAATTAAGGACACAAAACAATTTCTTCCCTGCCACAGGCTGACACCCATCCTCATCTGACCAGCTTTCCTACAGGCCAGGGCCACAGGGTGCCACCCCACCATCACAGTTTCCCAGTCTGTCTGGATGACGTCTGCAGTGCTTTCTCCAGGTACATCCACTGGTACATCATCAAACACCTCATGACTCAGGCTGCAAGTCCAAGTCAGACATAATGCTCTTCGCCATCTTTCATTTTTGTCACGTATGCCAAGCCTGATGTACTTCACCTCATACTTCCTGGGGCTCATCTGCAACATGAGAGCCTTTGGGTGTGCTCCAGGGCCTGCCGCAGCACCGTGGGGTCAGGGGATGGCCAACAGCATTGCCAGGACACCGCAGGAGGAGGTATGTCTGCATGGAGTGCAGGGTGTGCCACAGCCGTCTGAGGCTGTAGCACTCCACTGTGTGGACACAGGGGCGGATGGTCTGTCTTTTGGAAGAGTTTACTGCAACACTTTAGGCGGTAGCAAGAGACTACCCAGCTGGTGGGTTGTGGAGGGTAAGCCTGAACCACTTAGATGATGCTAAAGGGCAAGGCTATTGGGCATTTTCTTGCTTGGATATGTCCTTGGTGACCTAATCGTTGATGAGGTGCTGGTGTTCCCCAACATTTTGTCTGCCAAAGCCCTCCTGAGTGCTCTGCCAAGCTCTCGGCAGCTGCACCGTTGCTGCTTGGAGGATTGCAGGATGACAAGTGCCTCCATGGCACTGCTTGGATGTTAGCGCTGCTTGGATGCCAGCATTGCAGCTGCTGACTAGGATTGTGTCCCTCTGCATCCTGCACAAAGGCTGGTGAGCCAAGCCTTGAGGGAATCCTTAGCTTATCCACGTGGCCAGAAAGCCCTCCTGCAAGGGGCAGCAGCTGAAAAGTCAAAGACTAGAGAAACTAAGGATGCCCTGTGTACGGCCAGTGCAGGCATAACAAGTTTAATAAGTAATCCCTTGTCATTGCGTGCCCTGTTAAGTGACTGCAAGACACCCTGGTCCATATCCTACAGATTTGTTACACGAGTAAGAATTGGTCATTGTAGTTATTGCTTCAAAGCTTTGGAACAAAGGAACTGCTCTAAGTGTAGGCTGGTTTGCCTCTGACCAATTTAAATGCATCTCTCTCTCTCTCTGCTGGTTAGCTTGAGATTACTCCTGTGGCTTGTGTAGGCTGTTTGCAGGGGTTTTTTCCATGCCTCAGTAAGATCTTCTGGTTTACCTGTGGCTTCCCACTTCCCACCAGCACGCAGATCACTGGCAGTGGCTGAGCTAACGCAGATCTTCAGTGACATTGCAAAAATGCACAAGGACAGGCTCAAAGTGCAGCCTGCCTGGCAAAAATTACATGTGTGTGTTTGGAAAGAGGGAAAAAAACCAAACAAAAGCATATCATGTCTCATAGTAAAACTACAACCATGGGCAACCAGACCATGAAATGTGGCACAGCTTCAGCATGGTGACTACCCTACAAACCAGCTGCATGTGGAAGTACAGGAACAGTCAGGGTGGGCACAAGCCCACAGCCCAAGCAGAATTTGTGATCTTGCCCCTACGAATGCCAAGGGGAAAGACAGCTGCGGGGAGCTCCGGGCGTATGGAGGTGAAGCCCCAGGGCCTGCCATGGGGCAGAGCATTGCCTGGCGCAGCCTGCTTAGGTGGAGACATCTGTCACTGTGTTGGGAAGACATGGCCATTTGGTGCATGTGGGACAAACCTGGGCACATCTGAGCGTTTTTCCCCAGAAAGTTTTCTAGTGAAGACTTAGCCCTTGACTGCTCACCTCCTACATGCAGGATCTGCAGTTTTGTCCGAGCGAGGACTGTGAGGCAGAGCTGCTGTCGTCTTTGATTAGGAAACCAGTGAACTCCAGTCCTGGCCTTCCGGCTGGAGGAAAAAAAAATCTGATCTAATTAATCAGCTTGACAGGAAATACTTCGTATGGAAGTACTTCTACAGTACCAAATTTCTAAAAATTTCTATAGTCTCTTTGCTGTTTGGCATCTTGCATGACCGTAATGGCATGACATAGCCTGCCTTTGTGCCAGGAGGTAAGGACTTGGTACCACAAAACTTGCAGCTTCTCCCTGCAACGCCCCTCTGACCATTTTGTTGCCAGGCAGGACTTGGCCCTGAAATTCAGTCAAGTGTGATTCAGCATTTAATTGACACATTGGAGCATAAAACCTGATTTTGCTGGCTTTTAGATGCACAGTAGAGGTAGTTTCTCTTGTTACGAGGTAGGTCTGGGGTTTGTTTATTTTACAGGTCAGCATGATGGGGCAGTTTTGTGGCTGATAGGCATACAGGGAGCAGAGAGCTCAGTAGGTGCTCAGGACCCAGCCAGACCAGAGATGTTAGGGGTGTAACACCAGCCACAGAGAAGGAGATAGGGTACCGCGTTTACCTTTTCAGATGTATCAAAAATGCATTTTGCGTATACTTTGAACTCTAGTGCTTATATAAATGAGATGTTGAAATACCAAGTGGTGTTAATCCACTTGAATTTCTTGTTAATCTATTTATATAGTAGCTGTATCACAGTTGTGCTAATGGGTGGTGTTCCCTGAAGAAAGTTAAAGCTGGTTTTTAGCGATTTAGGTTGATACCAGCCAGGGAAGTGCACATCTGCTCTTCAAGATCATTAAGAAAGACGTTCAGAAAGGGAATGGGATCGACTTGGCAGTGTGTTGGGTTGTCACTGTGCCCAAGACCTCAGCAGAGCTCCTGACATTCCCAAGGCAGCAAGGTCATCTTGAAAGCACAATTGCATTTCTCTGGCATTGTTTATGTTAATATCCTGAGAATGACTTGCATATTTCAACCTTACAATGGGTTAATCATTAATTAAGATCTTACAAAACTGAAGTCAGAAACCAGCAGTCTAGGAAAATAAAGATTATCTTGTAAAGTGTCTGTTTAGAAAAAGCTGCATAGATTCATTTTAATCTTGGGTAGCTTGGATAAAGGGAAAGAGGAAAGAGCCAGAAACACGTTTCATTGTGGCACTGTTCTTTATATCACTTGGAAAATATTGCTTTTTGTGAAGGGCGTGCCTCATGTCTGAACACCTGTAAAGGGCCGTGATTTGCTGGTGGTTTCTTTCTCATCCAAGTGAACATAGGTGGACCTCTAGTGAGTGGAAAGGTCAGCAATGAATTGCAGGGAAGACGTTAGTCTCCCTGTGTGACTTGATGATTTCTCTGACAGGTGAAGTCCTAATGTGGCTATATCTCCTTGAAAGCTGTTTTTAGCATCATGTTGATTACCCATTCCCTGAGCAAGATAGATTGACCTGGTAGTGGAAATTATTTCTGGGACACACAGACTCCTAAACCAAACCTGCAATGTTTATACAGGGAAAACAGGCAAAATTAGGTGACTCTATCCCCACCCCCAAATCCTACAAAATATTTTTTAAAAAATGTATTTTCTTTCCATTTCCTTGCACAAAAAAAAGACTAGGGAAACCTCTCATGATTAGTATCCTTCGGGAAACCTCAGTCTTGGCATAAAGTGCCTTGTCCTAATTACATTAGGAGAAATGATGCCAGAGGTAGGAAGTTGCAGACACTTTTGCTTTCTTATGAGGGATGTAGAAGCTCATGCAGTATTTATTCTGATCTCCTTCTCTTTTGGATTATTCACTAGCGCTAGTCCCTGCCTTGGTGGCCAACACCTCTCACATCTCTCTGCTCTGCCTCAGTTTACCTCTGCCCCTTCACACTGCTCTTCTCCTCAGACTTGGTATTTGCAGCAAATTTTCTCTGGGTATACTTACACCAAGGAAACAGCCAGGGACTCTGGAGGACTGCAAATCTGCCAAGACGTGCAGCTTAGCTTTCTGTGCGTTTGAAGGGTAGGGCATGCTGAGATGAAAACGACGTGCCAGTCCACAGCGCTTCTGCAGCAAGGACATGCAACAGAGCTACAGGGGTTTTGTGCGCTGGGTGGATGGAAAGCATGGAGGGATGCCGGCTTCAGCTCCATCCACATCCAGGCACTGACTCTAAGCTGGATGTGAAAAGAGATGTAGGCTGATCGGAGGCTGGTGGAAGAATGGGGAGATGCGCAGTATACCTGCTGGGAAGGTCACTGTCCTCTGCAGGTGGTGGGATGGGGGAGCCGGTGGGACAGTGCATCTCCCCTCCCCGCAGGAGGCTGCAGGGATGCCAACTGCGGCACCCTGCTCCCCTCCTGCCCTGAACACCCTCTCCCCAGCTCGGAGGGGAGCACAGCCTTGGCAGAGTGGCTAAACCTGGCAGTGGGATGTTGCAATGAAATAACAGTCTCCATTTTTAAAGAATGCTTTATTCACTACATCCTAGAAATGTACCGTAAATGGAGCAAGAACTAAATAAACTCAGAGGCTTCTGACAGTATAGAGAACAGAGATACAATAAAAGACCTAAAATATCAGCTCTTTTGAGAATAAGGCACACTAGTTTTGTTTTTTTAATATATTTTTTTTCTTTGAATACTTTGTTCTTAACCCAAAAGATGTTCACATTTCAAGTTATCAGACTTACCTCAGTAGTAGTGTACATGAAATGGTTTAGAAGCAAGTGTAAAAGGCACGGGTGGGAGGCTCAGCGCGACCCAGCTGCCTGCATCCCTGCATCCTGCCTGCGTCCCCAGGTCCTGCCTGTGTCCCTGGGTCCTGCCTGCTCCTGTCCCAGTGCAGGCAGCACCCACTGGTGGCCTGGGACGCCTCAGGGTTTGCCCTCGTTGGCTCCGTTCTCTCCCTGCCACCTCTGTGAGCGGCAGGACCCTTGTCCCGCTGGCCGGGAGAAGATGAGTGGGAAGGGAGCCATCACCCTTCATCCCTTCTCTGTGGGTCAGCCGTGGCGTGGGGCTGGAAAGGGGCCGGCAGGGACCCAAACCACTAGATTGCCTTTTCCCGACCCCAGGGGTGTTTGTGCAGAGCCCATGGACCCACGGCGGCATTTAGTGTTGGGCCGTGCAAGGCCGTAGCTGGAGGAGGCAGTGCCGGCCTCCCCGTTGGGGTTTCCCCCTCAGGGCTTTGCCCAAATCACCTTCTCTTGCCCTACAAACGGGCAGGGCCTCGGGGCTAAGGTCTGGGTGTGCTTTCAGAAGCACAGGGACAGACAATAAAAGTCTCCTGGGAAGGGGTGTGGAGGGGCAGAGTCCGACCTAATGGTTAACCTCACAGTGCTTTCGCTAATGGGTCAACAGGGTTAAGGAGAGCTCAGCTTGGCTGAACAAGAGCACCTAAAAAACGACTGCTCAATTTTGAGGCAAGGAAAAAAAAGTGTATTAAAAGGTCGCTTAACTGAGCTGGACGTGGTCTGGAAGTGGTTCAGGTGTCAAAATACACTCAATATGAAACCCCTTCGGTTGGTACTTATAGCACAAAAAGTAAAGGATCATTGTTTACTCAACTCCCTGCTTTGCACCTCATGCCACCGGAGCTGTGTTTGCAGGGCTGATGCTCTTCATACAATGGGCAAGATATTTCTTTACCATTTTACTATATTTTACATTCACTGCACTACTAAATAAAAGCCTTTAAACAGGCCACAAAACACTGCAATAATATATTTACTTATTAATAAAACAAACTTTTTTATAACATCGCAATAAAAGGTTTTTGTTTTGTGGCAAACCACATACCATGTAAATTTGCAACATAAAATGACTTTAAAAATGTATATTAAAAGATATTTACAAGCTCTATGTCTTAAAATCATTGGGTCTAATCGCTCCCACCCCTGATGTGCATGTACAACTCTAGTTGCGGAGAAGGGGAATTAGCGTGGAAGGGAGGCTGGGAGGGAGGCTAGCCCTGTTTCACTAATTCCAGTATCACTACCACCGCTAGTACCTCAGAAATTTCTCACAGAACATGATGGAGCGACGGGTGAGTAACGCTGCGCATCCTCTCAGCGAGACCGCGCCTGCTCTTGCCTACAGCAGCATATATTCTCAGTCACTACAACATATACTTCAAAGAATAAAACAAAGAGCATTGAAAAAGAGCCTAGGCTTTATACTGGATGAAGATCTAAGTCAAGACACCTCGCACAAAATATCGGCTACTCGTTTCTGCACATACTCCAACTACAAGTAGGTTCAATAAATAGAAAATCCAGTTGTTTAGGAAAACTCAGAGCCTTTCCTTTACTTAACAGCAGCCTGCAAATCACACTGAAGAGGTTTGTGTGAGGAGGCTTTTTTTTTCTCTTTCTCCTAAGCGGGCAATATTAGTTACTTCTGATTTCAAATAAGAACAAGCAGATTGTATTAATGCCAGCACAAAAATGCAGAGGTCTTGCACATTTTTCAAATTGCACTTTCCAGTATAATTTTTTAAATAAGATACTTGTTGTTTTTTTCTTAAAAAAAAAAAAAAAAAAAAATTCTAAGGTATGTATTCTTTAAATATTGAATATAGTCTTCAAAATATATTGTTAAAACTTTCCCTAGCTGCTCAGGTGTGCTTTTTAATATATAGCTGATATATTATTAAAGGCACTACAAAATAGACATCTCTGGAGTGCAGAAGTTACTAAAAAATAACCTTCATACCACAAATATATTGAAAATATAACTGCTAAAAAAAAAAAAAGACCCTATGCAACCCCACTAGGATGCGTATAAATGCACGTCAGCGGTGGGCTGGATGCATCGAGGTCCTTTAGAAATGTATGAATACAGGCGTGTTAAATTTTAAAAATAGCCTAAAAAAGTTAGTGAAAACGTCAAGCGTAGAAAATATTTTGAACACGTTTTTCTATAACATTCTTCACTTTCTGCCTCAGTTTACCGAGCCCAAACGTTTACTCTTTCGCAGCCGGTTCTTTCTTCATAAATAGTAAAGTGTTCCTTCAATGTATGTTTCTCCACCACCCTCCTCTGCTGACAGTCTCAGTATGTCTGGTAGACGTCATGGATGGGGACCTGGATGGTCGCGGCTGGGAACGCCGGGGGGATGTAGCCAGCGTATCCCCCATAGGCAGCGGCAGCGGCAGCAGCTGCGGCGTTCTTCTGTAGCGTGGCTATCGTCGCTGTCGTTGCGGCAGGTGCCGCAAATGGCACGTAACTTGTCCCATAAATCCCAGCGGCGGGGATCCGCTGCACGTTGGGAGTCATGGTGTACACCGGTGTGATGGGGCGGCCCTGGAAGGAAAGCATCAGGTTCAGACCTCAAAAAAAAGTACTGAAATTGCTGTAATATCCCGTTTCCACCCCCTGAATTGCAAACCCCCTAGAAGGGGAGGTGATAACAGGAGGGTAGGCAGCACGTGCCCTGTTGAATGAGAGTTATGCCGTCATGGGGGGGCCGTTCCCTCCCTCCCAGATTTGGGTCCCCGATACGGGGAGAGCAGCTGTCCAAAATGCAGATGTTTAAGACAAGTCAGATGAACTGCAGGGCTGTTGGGCACTGCAACATCCTTGACAGCAACTCCTGAACGGGAGCAGGGCAAGAGGCCAGGCTTTTCCCCAACCCCAGGTATGCAGAACAGGATGTATGGGAAACAGGATGTATGGGAAGTGGGATGTATGGGAAGCAGGACTGATGTGCTGAACTCACCTGGAAGGGGGGAGGCGTTGAGACGGCTGGTATTACAGCTGCAGCTGCGGCTGCCGCCGCGGCTGCCGCACTAGCTGGATCCTGCTGGACGGCTATAGGGTTGATGATGTGCTCGACAGTGTGGATTTTGCCATCTTCCATCATCTTGGCCGGTGGCGCAGCCTGAAACATGGAGTACTGGGCACTGATGGCAGGGATGGCCACTAGGAGAGACCAGACACATCAGGTGCATTGGGAGAGGGTTTCCAGGACCTCATCTCAAAGAGCCCTCCCTCCTGGCTGCGCTGGCTCTCCCACAGCGATCCTGTGCTGGTCTCATCAGGGCAGGTAGCCTTTTGTGCTGGTGGGGGACCTGGGGCACCTCTCCCCTCGCTATGGGTGGGAGCACTGTGGCTGATGCACAGTGATGGGCTCGGTGCTGCCTGCTCTGCCCAGTGTTTCCCCCCATGCTCCCAACATGGGTGTCCCAGGGCCAGAGCCCTGCTGGGGACTGGGAGCTGCGACCCAGATTTACACAACCCCTTCTGACCACTGCTGTCCTCCCCCCGGCCAAGACTGTGGCCTGAGCACAGGGATGGATGGGAGCACATACTGTTCCCGGTGGGGTCCCTGCTCCAGCTGTTGAGATCAAGGGATGTGTAGCTGCCATGGGCAGAGCTGCTCCAGGAAAGAAAAGTGTGGTTTGTACTGCAGAAGTTGCAGGCAGCAACTGGTCCAGTCTATACGCTGTCCTTTGGCCAACCCTGTGAAATATCAGCTCATTTGCTATTATGCATTTCCCAGGCCTAACTTGGCTAAATATGTTTTATCCCGTCTTTCTGCTATGGGATCAATCTGTTTAATGACGCTAAAAAAGAAATCACTCTTTAGAGAATTCTCCTTCGTGCCGAAATTGGACAATGCAAAATAATTAGAGCTACAGTCTTCCAAATGAAGGGAAAATGCTCCAGTCAGAATGACGGTGTTCAGAGATGGTGAGTTTGTACATGGTCCAAAATGGAGCTTCATGGCACTGCTTAGGGAAGAAATGTGCTTTGCTGATCATTCCCAATAATCACAATAATTAGACGTGAGCTGGCAATGTGCATTTGCAGCCCAGAAAGCCAGTCATACCCTGGGCTGCATCAAAAGAAGCATGGCCAGCAGGTCAAGGGAGGTGATTCTCCCCTTCTACTCCACTCTTGTGAGACCCCACCTGGAGTACTGCATCCAGCTGTGGGGTCCCCAGTACAAGGCAGACATGGGCCTGTTAGGGGGGGTCCAGAGGAGGGCCATGAAAATGATCAGAGGGCTGGAACACCTCTCCTGTGAAGAAAGGCTGAGAGAGTTGGGGTTATTCAGCCTGGAGAAGAGAAGGCTCCGGGGAGACCTTATGGCAGCCTTTCAATACTTAAAGGGGGCTTATAAGAAAGATGGGGACAGACTTTTTACCAAGGCCTGTAGTGACAGGACAAGGGGTAACAGTTTTAAACTGAAAGAGGGTAGATTTAGATTAGATATAAGGAAGAAATTCTTTACTGTGAGAGTGGTGAGACACTGGAACAAGTTGCCCAGAGAAGCTGTGGATTCCCCATCACTGGATGTGTTCAAGGTCAGGTTGGATGGGACTTTGAGCAACCTGACCTAGTGAAAGATGTCCCTGCCCATGGCAGGGGGGTTGGACTAGTTGAGCTTTAAAGGTCCTTTTCAACCCAAACCATTCTATGATTCTGTGATGCTATGATTTCAATCACTGCCTTATAGTGCACACTTCAGCGTTCAGCTCTTGAGCCTTTCAGCAGTGAGGTTATTCACAAAGAAAACACAGTAACCAATAAATGATAGTGATGTTGGCATCTATGGGAGATGCAGCCAGTAAATCAGAAATGAAGCCAAATACACACGTGGATTTCTTCCACTGGGATGAAACTTTACAATGTGGAAGTGTGCAGTTCTGCCTGCCGAGAGGGCAGGTGCCAGCAAGCAGTACTCTCATTTTGATCCTGGAGACTGCAACAAGGCATCTGATCAGATAACTTTCAGGCAGAGATGTTTCCACCACCAGTGGTCTACCACTGTTTCCTCAAGCAGAGACCTCCACCCATGAGCTTTTCCAGTTCTTCTTCTACCCCAAGACCACCTGGTCAGCTCAAACCAGTTTTGTCACTCATTTAAATAACCTGGATAATTTCTCACCAATACAAAGGCAGAGAGCTCACATGTTCCATTCTGTGGTACCTTCTGGCAGAAAAGCGGTAACAGGCAGCTGAGGTATTGGGGTGACCTCTCAGAAGTTTTCTAACCATTTGCAAAGAAATGAGCTTTAAGGTTGCTCTAAATGGTAGGAAACTTTGCACAGTCGGTACATCTCTACTCCTCCATTCCAGTAATGTGCTTTCAGAGTCATGCCCTTTTAATAACAGAGTTAAGTCTTGCATGTGGTACCTCTTACTAGATCATCTGATCTGGTTGGGAAAAACAGACCAGGTGCTCCTGTGCTCAGAGGCTGTGCTGAAACCATACAAGAGGGGAAGACCTGATAAAGAAATCTGAAACTCAACATGCTTCAAGTGTAGAAACATTTAGACTGGAGCTTCAGGCTTTTGTTTGGCAGTCGAATGAATTATAGACACCACTCATAGGTGTGCATTTCAAAGCCCACTTTTCAAGCATCCTTTAGTACCTGGAATTCCTGAAGCATCTTTACAAACACGCATAGTGGTAATATTTTCTGATTGTAAGTGGGTAGTTTTCCCAGGAAGTCTGATCGTTCCTTGGAAACAGCTCTAATCTTAGCAACCTTCCTTCGCCTCTAGACCTCTTCTCGCATTGTGTCACCCAGCTGTTATGAAGAACTCTTCACAGCCTTCATTAGATGCAAGCTGTAGTTTCCACTGACAGTACGGAGCATGTTTTGGGAAACCACTGCAGCTCTATTATTAAACACCACTTAGGTCCTGCAGTTACAATTTACTTGGAGAGAGGAATGGGGAGAAGACCTGAGGACTTCTGCAAGAGGGCTGGGCCCCGCCACCTGCAAGGACCTTCTTCCTCAGTCTGCTTTTCCAAATAAAAATCTCTCCAAACAGGATCTTGAGGAATTGCAGGGCTTCAGCCTTCATCCCGTGCACCTGGGAAGGGCAAGGGCTGGATACTCAGCTGAGGATGTGGCAGAAAGGGGTGAGCCCTGCCCTGGCCCTTGGGCTGGCTCCCTGCAGCCCAGCACTGCTGATAGCAGGTTGCTGCATGGCTGTGAGCCGCACCCTGACGGCTCCCTGCAGCACTCCTTTCCCCGTGCTGCTCATGGTGACGGAGGAGCTCGCCTCAGCCAGGGGCTTTCCTGCAATGGGAAAGCCCCAGGCCCTTTTTCCAGCCTTATAGCACCGGAGGAATATGAACTGAGCAGGGGAGAGCTCTGACCTGGCTGGAAACCTGGGGCGGGAATTGCCCAGGGTGAAATTAGCAGTGAAGAAATTAAAACAGAGGAAGATTGCTCTTAGACACCATGCTCTAGAGTACCTGACCAGATGGAGAGGAAAGTCTGCTTCCTCCCGAGGAGGTGCAAAAGGGGATGGGAGGGGTGGACACAGCTTTGGCCTGTTTTCCTTCGATCTGAAGAGCTCCCTGGCATTCGTGTCCCCTGCCCTGCTGCGTGCCTGTTGTTTGTAGAAAGCCCGGCCAGGGCCAGGAGGCACCTGGCACAGCAGAGCGCTGAGCCCTGGCCCTGGGGCTGTCTCCACTGCTGCAGCCGTGGGGTGGAGGGGTGACCATGCACCTGACACAGGGCTCGGAGCCGGGGCTAGCCCACCACCTCTGCTTTCCTCCCTTCATTGCACATACTAACCTGCACCAGGCTTAATGGCCACCGGATTGACCGCAGGTAACTCCAAGTTGGGTACCAGCTCGTATCCTTTCTCCTGCTGTTTTCCTTTGCCTTCGTGGTACCTGCTGTAGATGCCACGGCCAGCGGAGTATCCCCCCAGGTAGGAGCCCCTGGGGCCTGGGGCTCTGTTGCCAGCTGCACCTCGCCCTCTGCCTCGTATGCTGCCTGCTTATGATAACAACATAGAAGAGGATGGTGAATAACAGAGAGCGACAGCCCCGTGGGGAGCATGAATGGCCTCAGGCTGAGACCGGGAGGCACGTGCTTAGAAACAAGGCTGCTGAAGTTATTTTGATCTGAGTCTTAGTGACTTTGTTTATGAAAACAGAAGAGTTTGGCCTTAGAAGCATTAAGCACTACGCAAGTTTTGCTCTTGATGTTTCTGACCATACATTAACTGCTTATTTATACTGATGCAACTCTCGTGGCCAGTGTTATGGGTATAACGCACCCAGCAGAGAGAGAGGGGCTCCTCCAGGGGTGATTTCCATGCAGTAGGAACAGCTTCTGCTCTCAGCTCTCCTCCAGAGGAGACCCAGCCTTTCAGCTGCCATGACGGGACCCTGCAAAGATGGCCCGAAGTTGTACCTGGCCTTTAACAACTTTGTCCCACCGTTGCATATATTTTTACTAGTGTTGTTTGTTTTCTCTGCTATTTTATGAGTCACGTGAATAAACGCCATCTCCAAAAATATTGCCTTTTTTTATCTTAGCGACTCCACGCATGTTATGACAGTACTTTGGACACTGGTGTTTGGTATTAATGCACTCTATGATGGCCTAATTGAATATTTAGACTGTCAGTTAACTCCTTTGTAGTTCATTGCCAGTACAAATCTGGAAGTTGAGAGGAAGCTGAAATTCTTGATCAACTAGGGTTAAAAATATTTCTTGGTTTATGTGGGTGCTTTAAGAATATATTCATGAAAAACTCCCTGTTATATGGAAATACACATTGCATTTCAGGAAATTATAATTCCTGTAAGTACAGGATAATTGTAATTATAACACCAGTTATAGCTGCTAGGGTTTTTATTAATAACTGATTTTTTGTTAAATTTTAATGACTGTAACTGATAACTAATTAAAGTATACATAATAAAAGAATTACATTGCACTCACGTGATTCCTTCTGCTTGTAGTTCTCACATGACTTCTTTATAAAGGACACAGTGCTACGGTCATTTTAATGCAGCGGGCAAATGACACCTGGGGAGCTCCCGACTGAGGCTTTCCCTGACATCCCTCCCTTTGGATGACCAGGTCACTGTACTCACACCTCCAGGAGAAGGCAAAGGGAGCACTCTGTCACTATCTCTAATACTTAGGGTCCAGCTCTTTGGAAGGAGGCATCAGAAGCTGGAGTCCTTCGACTTGCTCAGACTTAGTACGGCACTCATAAAACTCAGATCCTTCTCTTCCCCATGCCGTGCTTCGTCCATTAGCTCATTCTTAACCAAGTTTTGATGCTTCCCTCATACTAGCCTGTACATTAGCAATTATTTATAGATAAATACACTCTGCATAGTCATAAATTAAAATGAGACCGAACATAAATATGGCAAAAACACCTATAAAAGAGTATTTAACAAAAAAGTGTGAGGCACCAGCTGTCCTTTGGCTCAGGCAGACCTTGGGTCGCACCAGCCTGAGACCAAACCTGCCCATCACATCCCCTAATTGTGCTTACTAACCTTTCACAAAGTAATCTCTGTTGGGCCCAATCAAGGCATTGTACGGATATCCATAATATGCTAGTGTGTATGGATCACAAGAGTAAACATAATTAGGTTGCTGAGTTACTTCGGGAGTTGCTGCGGCCCCTCCTTTTGCTGCTTTCTGGTAGCGGGTGTATTGCTCCTTGTCTACTGGCTTGGCCAAGGTAACCTCCAGGCATGAGCCTTCCAGTTCGACACCATTAAGGTTGTTCATGGCATGAATGGCATCTTCCCTGGTTGTAAAGTGCACAAAGGCGTAATCACGTATTTTTTTCACCCGCTCTACACAGCCAGGGTTAAACTGCCCAAAGACCTTTTTAATGGTGTCCTCTGTGGTCTCAATCATTAAATTCCTCACATAGAGGATTTTAACAGTCTCCATGACATCTTCATCCACATCTATCTCTGGCTCTGCCCAGTCAACAGCAATTTGGTGTCCCCACAGCTGGATCCTTCCTGGCATGAGTTTCCTCCTGGCCATTGCTGCTGCTCGATGGCTTTCATACTCCACAAAGGCGAAGCCTCTGTTCTTCATCTTGTCTGCAGCGCTGGCATACACGATGACATCCAGCACACCTTCCGTCACCTTGGCGATCTCTTCCAGGATCTCCTCTCTCTTCTTCATCTTGGGAATGCCTCCGATGAAAAGGCGGCAGTTATCCACGCTGCAGCACACACCCAGCAGCCTGCCAGGGCGGATTTCGTAGTTGTTCAGCTCCCTGACAGCACGCTTCGCCTCGTGCTTCTGCGTGTACATCACGAAGGCATAGCCACGGTTCTTCCCATCAAAGTCCATCATAAGACGCATTTCATAGATGCGGCCGATGGACTCGAACACAGGGACGAGCTCATCTTCGTAGACGTCACGGGGGATTTTGCCCACAAAGACTTCGCAGCCACGAGGAGGGTGCAGGCCCTCCCAGCCAGGAGGAGGGCCGCCGTACTTGCGTTGCCCATTCTCCTGGACCATGCTATACCCAGTGCGCTCCATGAGGGCCAGCAGAGCCGCCTCATTGGGTGCACCGGCAACGCCTTCAGGGACTTTTGTGGTAGCCATGTTGGAGGAATCGTTGCTCATCCTTGCAGTGGAGTCCTCAGCGGTCATGGTGTCAAACTCATTCACAGCCTGATAAAACCTGGGCAAAGGAAGAAAGGAGGACACTCATTAGAAGCTGTTAGCTACCACCAAGTAGCAGTGCAAGCTCATTTTTCAAACTGGGACAAAGGCTGCAGAAAATCAGATGAACAAGCCACACCAGCCTGAGCATTTATATTGCAGGGGGAACACATTCTGGATGTAGGCACAGCCCCTCTTTGAGGGGGGTGTAAGGATCACCTGTCCGTGCCACCCCAGCACCGAGAGCTGCTGCCACAGGAGGATGAAGTCATATGAAAGGATGCCACCAAGCACCTCAAAACCTCAAGACCCTAGGGAGGCTCGTCTCCTCTTTGAATGGGTAGGAAGGAGCTGGCATGGGATTGGGAAAGGGAAAATACTGCTATGGAGCCAGTGGTTCCCACCTCCAGAGCCCTCTCCTCCCTCTCCGTCATTACTTAGTTAATCCATATACTCCTGAACAGCGCAAGTGCCAGGTGCCATACTTCACAGTGAAAGACAGCGAATGCATGAGAAGCACCAGGCATGGTTCCCATTTGATAACGACCTCTCACTCCTCTAGGCCTTCGCAATAACAGTTCAGTAGGAAATAATGAATATGTTTTAGCATTGGGGGACCAATTCTTCTTCTCCCATGCAAAGGGTGATCTGGCAAGCTTCTGAGTTGCCTGCTGCTTGTGGTACAATGTCTGACATATTTGTCTCTTCGGTCATTACAACAGGACTTCAAAAAAGCTGAGAAGAATCACTCCCTTATGACAGGCAACTTGCTTTAGAGCAATTGGCCAGCACAGCCCTGCAAGCCAACAAGGGGAAGGCAAATCTCTGAAACCTCATTCTGCATTTGAACACAGGCAGAGGGTGGGAAATGCAGATGTACAGGAGGAGTTGACCATGCTAACAACTACAACTGCAAGAGAGCGGGCTTCCTCTCTGAGCACAATTAAATAAGACACTGAGACTCTAAGAGTAGTTAATCCATTGACTTTTAAAATTGGAAAGGACCGTCAGACCATTTAATATGAGTGATTGCATATGACATGGACTATTACATTTTATTGTTATTGGTACATTGACTCCTATAACATTTATCTGAGTAAATTGTATTTCCAGAAGGACCTTGATTTTAAGGTATCAAAGAGCTGTAGACCCTGCCACTTCCCTTTATGCCTTGTTTGCTAATCAATCCCTCAGAGAAGCAAGCGTGCTGTATTTCTCATAAGAATTTGTCTGGCTTTTGCTTCCAGCTAGGATTACTTGTTAAACCTTTCTCTGACAGATTAAAGAGTCTTTCAAGACCTCTGCTTTTGCGTTATGATGACATTTAAGTTGTGTAATCAAGCCACAACTCTGTCTTTTTAATAAAACTTGCTGGCTGAACTCCTGAATAATTCCTTCACAAACAGTCATTTTTTCACCTAAAATTGTTCTTGTGGCTCTTTTGACAGTTCTCTAGAGTTTCAGCCTGTTTCACCCTTGTTCTATAGAGGGATGAAGATCATCCCTCTTTCTTCTCCCCACGTCTCCGTATCACCAAGGCCTGTTTCTCCACACCTTCTCACTAGCAAACCACGTGGAGTTTTTTTGTCAATTCTAACCCCAGATCCTTTCCAGAAGCACCACTTGCTGGGGTTATGTGCCATGCGGCAGGCATGCCTTGTGTTTGTTACTCCTAAATGCCACAACCTTGTGTTCAGCCCTATCCCAACTGCCTTTTGAGTAGATCCCACCTACTGAGTGCTACACCGTTGGCTCCTCCTCATTGTTTTTTACAACTCCATCAGCCTTTGTGTCATCCACCGGTTTATTTGCCATGATTTGCATTCATGACCAGTTTGTTGATGGAACTGTCAAAAAACACTGGCCCCTGTAGGAAACTCTGCAAACCACCATAAGAAACGCTCCCAATCTGGGTTTGACAGGCTTGTTTTCCAAAAAAAGGGCAAAGCTTCAGCCAGATTTCTTTATTCTATGTAGTCATGTTATTCAGGGGGACACAGGTTTCTCTCTGTCCTACGAGGACTCTGATATATGCCCTTTGTTATAACGATTTGACTATTTTCAGTGCATTGGTTACCATGCAGACAGGTCTTTCAGTATTACAGTAGGCCCAAGTCCACAGAAATATGGGCGCAAAATTTAGGCACCTAAGTCCGATTTGTATGGTCCGCAAAACCCGTTTAAATCCTAGTAACCTTAGCACCTCACATTTTTTTCAGTAAAGCTCCTGAGCTGCCCAGTTTTTTGCTAGTCTGTATCCAGAGATGCCTCTGCACCAGCCAGGGTGAACACCACCGTGCCTGGTTCAGCTCCACCAGAAACCAGCTGGTAATTCAGTGGCCATCCAGGAACTGGCATGTTCTCCAGAACTTTGCACTGCACCAGCAGGATGATTTCTAGTATTGGAAGTTGTGCTTGAAGCTGCTGCTAAGTGCTGATGGCCACCTTTGCTGCAAACACTACCATACGCAGTTTGTGATGGTGAATAATTAAAAGTTCTTTGTGAACCTAAAATGGAGTTTATCCTTATGTGATTTATTTGGAATCAAGATTCATGATCAAATGCGTTTAATTTTTTCTGTGCAGCTCCATAGAGCCGGGTTTCATAACTATATACTACCCAAGACAATTATAGAGCCCATGTAGTCCTACTTGATGCAGCTAAATACACACTTAACAACATTCATTGCCACATGACACAATCGACATCTTCACCAAGTTCAGATATCATCTATCTTGATGGGAAAAAAAAGCAGGCGTGTCTAGTCTGAGAGCTCTTTCCTCCTGTTGTTACTGCCTTACAAAACGGGCTGACAGCACAACCTAACCATTCATGTCAAAAAGCAATCACTGTCAAGAAAATTGTTTTCAAAATTACCTGTTTCCAAAGTGTGTTCAATCCTACTGGTGCATTTTTTTAGCCCACAGTAAACTGGTCATGAAAACTTGCTACCATGTGTTGCAGGCGTACACAGGGCATGAGCTAATACTGTGGGTTTAGTGGGCTTAATAAAGCCAGACTGATTTCAGTACATCCACCAAGTGTGATTAATGCTGAAAGAGGCAAATGTAGTGTCTTGTGAAATATAAGTGCTTGATTTCTAGTCTCTGAGGAGGAAGGTACACCCAATCTCGATGACAAAGATTCATAAAAGAGAGACAGAGAAAAATATTAATTCCTAATGAGAAAGGTTGTGCTTTGGAGACAACTAAGTTTTAAATGACTAATTATCAGGACCGAAACAAGACTGGTTTCTTTTCTTCACAGAAAAAAGTAAAGCCTGCTTGATTTTTCAGCATCATGTTAGATGGATGCTAGCTGCTGCCAGCCCACCAGGAGCCAGGCTTGCGAGCCCTTTAGTTCAGTGTCTCTGCTCCAAGGACTCTCCCTCGTGCAGGTGAACTCTCAGACGTACACGTTTCACTGAAACCACTCAAATTTCACTTCCCCTTGCTTACAAAACTCCTTCCCTGCTGCCAATTGGGTGGGTGTAAATATTTCTTGCCCTAAACATTAATTACCTTCTTTTTAACCTATCTTTTTTTTGCATCGCTGCTCAGAATATTAAATGGGAAACTTACTGTGTTGGCAGTGACTGACCTAAAGCATACTGTGAGCAGGCTGATTAACCGAGGCAGATCTTTTATTAAACAGAAGTACCACGCCTTGATTAGCAACAATGCAGGGCCAAACGCTGATGTCCCTTGTGCCAGGGCAAAGGCAGCTTGGGGTGCCGGTGAGAAAGCGATGCCTGCAGTCCATATAGCATCTTATCCCTGGGCTTGTCCAGCACTGGGCAATGCCCTGTGAAGTTATGCAGCCACCTGCTCCTCTGTTGATCCTGGTGTGGTAAAACAGGCTTTTACAAACACAGGGGCACAGCTGGTGTCCTTGTGGCAGCGACTGCATGTCCACCCCACTCACATGCTCCTATAAAATGGGGTTGTTTATGTTTGTGCTTAATTCATCCCTCCAGTTTTGTGTTACATAGACTTAGTGGCATCATGTGTCCTTCTGCAGATGACACAGCCACCGGCAGTCACTTAGCACGGGGACGGGTGCCAGCACCATGGCAGGCAGCAGGAGAGCCCAGGGAGACCCTCTGGCTCCATGATAACTGGAGGGAGGAGGGGACGGGGACGGGGACACCCGTGCCCCAGCTGCAGACCCTGGACTGTACAAACTCCTGCTGAGCTGACACGGCGTGCCCTCACGGACACCACACGGCCGCCTGCTTGCTTCAAGAAACTGCCACAGTTTTACATTTTAAGCCACAGCTGCTGCAGAGAGCATTTCAGTCGCTGAAATTTTAACTAAATACACCGTGTTGACAGAAAGAAATAACAGCTACTGGTTTAAGTAGGACCTTCCCAGTTTTTTAGTTGAAATAATAAGGGCAAATGGTAATCCTGCTGCTGATGTTGAGCAGCACCTCTGGAAGCACAGCTGCCATTAAAGCTCTTTATTTTTAAAAGCTGACTCTCTTCTCATGGCAACTTTAGGTACATAAAGTGTATATAACAACAACAGCTTACTAATAACAACTGTGTAACTTTATCACAAACGTCAGATATCCACAGAAATGCTTTTGCTGAAAACCCAGTTTGCCTCTTTACAGATTTATCGACTGAACAGAAAAACGCAGGGGCCACGCCAATTCGAAATAAGGTAGTGGCTCGAGCATTGCTTCAAGTGTAATGTGCAAGCCACCGCCCCTTTTAAAGATAACTATGGTATCATTATACACCAGTTTTCTTTTTTTTGGCAAGACGGTCACTCCTTTCTTATGATTTATTTGCATAAATGAGCTGAACAAAGCCGATGTCTTTGGGGCTGTTTACCGAAGCTGAGCCATGGCGTGCCCGCCTGCGGGGCCCAGCCTAACAGTCCTGCAGCCGCAGCCACGGCAGGGAGCTGGCGTGCAAGGTGCTCCTTCCCAAACTAATGGTGGAACAGAAAGTCCCACCTCTTTTACGAACGTGCCTAACGTAGCCACTGGCCCTGCAAGCTCACTGCCATCCCATGTGCTTCATGGCAGAAGGCTTCACCCTCTGTTTGCAATCAGCTTAGAGGACATCCTGCTGGAAGTGGCGTCCTTGGCTCCTCTCCATGCACAGTGCAGACAGAGGCCAGGCAGACAGCAGGTGTGGTGAAAAAAGGGTCTGATCTTTGGTGAAAAATCCATGCAAAGACTTTGCTTGACTCCAAATTAATTTATGTTTCAAGTGTCAAAGGCTAGTCCTTGGTGTGGTTTTCAACAGGAGTTGGACCACAGCTACCTGCTGTCGCTAATGAAATGCAAACATCTGAAGTTGAATCTTGTGGGTCAGTGCAAGAGAGAGTGCAGTATTTCAGCACTTTTTTTGGCTGGGGACCTTTTCTGAAAGTCTTTCGTACAGGAAAGGGAAGGTTGCTAGGAATGGATGATGTCTTCAGACTTCTAACAAAAAAAGCAATAGTTGAGGCCAACAGGCCATGAGAAAGTCTGCGGTGTGTCAGACACATTGCTTTACCTGCAGCTGAACTGGGTGAAGGAGTTGCCACAGGCTAGGTTAAACACTTTGAAAGGGTGGATTTTCTTAATCTGGATCATTTTGGCAAAACTCTGTGGAGAAAGTGGTGAACTGCATCAGCAGACCTGAAAAGGCAGAAACGTTGGCTGGCAAGAGACTTGATGAGTAGCTTGTGACGAGCAACTTGGGAGAGTAATCTCATAGATAAGGTCAGCACTAGTTATTGACAACGACATGTCTGTCTGATATGCAAGTTATCCTTCTGCCAGCACCACTAAAGCACTGCATATTCTCATCATCATGCGCGTGCCTGAATTAAGGCAATCAAACTTGTCCATCTCCAGCTGGGGTCGCCTGGGAGAAACCTTTTGGCTCAGGTGCTGCATGGGACCCAAGGAGATGCGCATGCAGCTGCATTTGCCGCACCGCATCATTTCCCATGTAGGTTCAGGCATGATCATGTACAGCAGTGGCACTCTGCCCACTAGCAGTACTGTACTTAAATGTAGAGAGAAACAGTGTAAAGTACCTAAGGGGTAGGGTAAGACTGGCCTACTAAAACCCCAGGCTAGCTGCTGAAATTCCCACTTCTGCTAACGGTGACACTCGGCATCCTAACCTAGGGCTTATCGTCAGGGGCCTGGCCACTGATTTCAGTGGAAGAGTTCATATTTCAAGCTTAAACTTCGATTTTATTCTGGTCAGTTAGTCATGTTCCCCTTGTATGGGGCAAGTTAACGTTCTGGGCCTGAAAAGCAGTTTTCAGGGTGGAGCTACTGCAGAGGGGATCCGTGCACAATTCTCAGTTGCTTAAATTCATCCTAAGTGGCCTAAGCACATTAGAAATGGTTGGTTCCATTTAAAACACACCAAAAACTGTTGGCTTCATCTTTTGATTGTGTTCTCTTCAAAGAAGGACCATAAAGAACCAGAAAATGAAGGGTGATATTTCCAACAGTACTCAGCATCTAGCACTACTCACCCTGACATCAGTTATAAGACTGTAATGGCTTCTATAGGGATATATTTAGACAGTGATGAGCACTACTGAAAATCCTGCCTTAAAAGTGTTGCAGAGACTGGTTATGTCCTCCAGGCACCAATCAAAAGCAATGTATTTGGCTTAAAAAATTGTAACAAAATTACTACAAATCTGTTGCTTTACTTCTTGCTCCTTTTTAGGAGCAAAACACCTGAAATTATTCTGTAAATTAACATCCTGGAATTTCCCAGGTTAAAACTTGAATGCTAATCGGATAATTGAACACTGAATTTGTACAGTCAACAATTGGCTACAACTTCAGACTAGGATTTGAAGGTTAAACTTCTTATTTTCATCACTATCATTAAGAACAATAACAATCACAGATGTAATTCTCTTAGCCATATTATACCAGTTCCATTAGCCATTTTTATCTTACCTCACAGCAATTTTATATACAATTTAAAAAATGGAGCTGAAACTATGTTTCCCCTACAAAATAAAATCACCTTGTATTGTGCAAACTTCCGGTCTGTTCTGTTATCCACCCTCTCTGCATCCTTCTATGGCATATTTAAATTGGAGTGTGATCCCGTAAAGGCTGTCAAAGGTTCCACTTGCATTATCCATAAGCACAATCAGTGCCCAGCAGTGAACGTTCCCAGGATGGAAGTCCCTCAATGACCTGACCTCCTGGTCTAGAAACTGTAAAAAAGTATTCAATGAGATATCAGTGATGATATCTCAAATAATAAAGTGGGAAAACTTTCCTGAGCCTGGAGCTTTACTTCTTGCCATTGCTTTTTGATGATCACAAGTGAAAATCCTGTTCATGGTGAAAAAGTTATTGATGTGCCAAAGCACCACCAACACCTAGAGCATCCTAGCAACATGGTCGTTATTTTCCCTGCTTCTGCAATGTGAATTCTGTCAATGCAGTGTGTGTTTCTTGAGCGTTTTTACACTACTGCAATGCCAAACCAGCTATCTCCGCTTAAACCACTTCTGAAGGAAGTTTGGATAAGCGAAACCCAGTCTCCTCCCTTATTTTATAATGCACTTTGCTGCAAGTCATTCAGAACTTTGTCCCAACAAGTTGTGTAACCCATGTGTTGTACTGTTTTCCCCAGCTCCATCTTTTACCCAGTCCAACTCAAAATATTTCTATAACTCTCAGCTATTTCGATAGAACCGGTCACTGGCTGAGGCTGAAGTTATTATTCAGCAAGATATTGAAGCCACATGTTGAGGAAAGCTGAGAAGATGAGAGATGGGTTGTGTAATTGTTCTTATCAGCTTTCCAAATCAGGAAACAACACAACCCTTCCCTTCTCCCCAAATTCCCATATTTCAATTCAGTCAAAAAAGTCTATTATTACCACGGTCAGACAGGAAAATGTGTGACATATAAATAAAGTGCAATGTAGTCACTCAGTATGTAACAAGTATTTCCTATTCTGGATGAGCTGTACTTGATGGAAAACTTTTTGCAGCATTTGTTTACCATAAACGCAATTAAACAGTGTTCTCTGCAGAGATGCTGGTACAGATAAGTGTGTCCTCCTCATTAACTGTTTGGTTTAAAAAGCATTCTTTCTAGGAAAAGAAAAAGTGTTTCATTCAGTATGGACTAGGAGCTCACAAGCTTTTGCCATAAGAAAGACAGAAAAAACGATCTCCTGCAACTGAAAAACAAAACCACAACTAGACTCGTCTGTTAATTATTACACAGGAAAGATAAGACATTCACCTATTTCACTTCTTGCCTCTTTGAAGAAAAATCTTATATTATACACGGTGATTTAATTTGATCATTGAAAATGTCTGTGAAAGGCTTTGCTGAACTCCGTGGAGTAGGGGGATATGCGTGCTCATGCTTGTGATTTTTCTTTGTTGTTATAATGCAGAACACTCTATCTATCTGTCTGTCTACTTAAACATTGCAGTAACATGTTGCACTCTACAGTACAACCAAGAGTATCTAAAAAAGTTTGTAAACTACAGTTCCCTTTTCAGCCTTTCTGATCTAACTTTTTCAGCTAACTCTTCTGGAGATCCCAGAGTGAAACATAACACATCCTGCCTGTTCATACAAAGTCTGCTCAGTCAATTTTGTAACAATAAAAATAGCTTCAGACTTTTGAGTTCACCCTAATCTTATGTGCTATTTTTATTGCAACATTCTCAGTTTTGTGTTCACCACGTGAACACCGCAACAACGGGGGGCCCAACCTGCAACCCTGCTTTCAGCAGGAGGCAGAGATTTCAGGGAAAGCTGAAAGTGGCCCAGCGTGTTCCCTCCCCCTCAGGTCACAGAAATGAAAATCAGCATAAAGCAAACCGCAGTTGGGATGTGAATGTTCGCTGCTGAAAGTACATTAAACTCAAAGCATTTGCCTTAGTCAGTGGCTGGGTGTTGTTTTTTTTTTTTCCTTTGTGCACTGACATTTGACCCCTTTTATAATATGCACCTTGCACCACTGAAACCCAGTTAGTTATTTATTAAACTCAGGTACCAATGGCTGACTTGTACATATCACGCTTTTAACTGCCTGGCGTTGCCCGTGCGCGGAGGAGAGGGGGATGAAAAGCAATCGTCTTTGCTGTGAAATTCTGTCATATCGGCAGAAAGGAGCTGCAAAGTGCAGCAATTTGTACCTGACCTCTGATCTAAGAAGTTTGTAGAAACCTTTGAACCTTGGATTGAAATTGAGAAACAAGGTTTACAAGTACAAGGAAGAGATTTCCAGCACTCGTTACCTGTGCCCAGGTTTAATATTATAAATTAAAAAAAAAAAATGTTTAACCAAGGCAGGGGCTATCTCAGGAGGCACCATTCCTGTGCTGGCTTAATTCAAGACAATTTAAGTCTACTGAAATTACAGCTCAGTTGGAAATACCTAGGGTTTGGAAATGAAATTTCTGTGTGCTTCAGAAAAGGAGTGGGATTTGAGACAGATGTCATTTGAAATTCACCTATTGCTGACCTTAACTGTTGTTGGTTTTTTTTAAATTAAAAGCTGAAGAAAGAAGACAAGTAACATTTGATGCAATATCATTTCTTCAGCAAAGAATGGAGCTGAAAAGAAGAATTGAATAGAAATTATTAAAAAGAGTAGCAAAATGGCTCCTCCTTTGTTAATTTTATTTCTTTTTATCCAACACATTATCTAATCTCAGTTATACAGTGCAGAGCTATATGAGAAACCCATGGAAAAATAATCAAACCAACAACATTACAACAAACTCTTGATAGACAGTCATATGGCCTTGTCTTGACGAGCAAAAAGGACGTGTTTTGCAGTTCTGTTAGATTAACCGTGTTAATTTAATTAAAAAGTTCTCTCAATTCTTTCAGACACTGGCAAGGTCCTTGGTGCAACATCATCAGCTAACACCAACATGCGCCACTGTGGACTGTGTTGGGTGTGAAGGCCTTCAGAGATCAGCCACGGTAATACGATTGAAAAAGACGCCCTTTCTGCAACCCAGCCTGTCAGGGCACGGAGCATTGCAAGGGATGGCAGTAACGTTTTGCCGTGACATCCCTCACACGCTCCGAGCACTGGCTGTCATCCATGGGAAGCTTGGGTGTGCAAAGGTTGAAGGAGGACTTTACACACACATTTTGAAGCATGGCTTCAATCCCACCTAGCTCAGGGCAGGACACCATTATACACAACTGCTGCATCTGGTCCACATGTGAATGGACAATTTTGTCATTGGTTTTAATTGGACCTTACTTACAACAAATATATTTCCTGTTATTTTGTTTTTAAAAGGTTTTAGATTCAACCGATTTTTTCCGGATTTAAGTTCGAACTTCACTATTGTTATCAGCACTGACCCCAATAAAGCAATAAATGAATAAATAAATGAATAAGGGTGAACAGATTAACATCATGTGTCCTATGTCATATACAAGCCTTAAATGTTTCACATGCTGCTTAAGTAGAATATGAACTTAAGTAGAATAATGCTTAAGTAGAATAGAATAATATCAGAACTTCATTTTCTTAAAATGCTATCAAATTTTCAGTATGCAGAATGAGTTACACAGATTCATTTGTATTAATACTTGCATATATACCCTGCTTGCTCAACCTTCCTAGCCACCTTCAATCTACAAGCTTCAAATTCTGTACCTAAAGCTGATAGCCCACTTTTAAAGCCTGATTTTTATGTCAATCTATTGAAAAAGCAGAACAAAATACCAGGCAGCACAAGCAGACAATGGCAGAGACAGACCAATTGAAAACACGACGTCAGGCGGTTGTAAATGGCTACCTTTCACTTCCTTAATTTAAGATGGTAGAAAAAAATATCTCTGACACGATTTTATTTGTTTTCCTCTGTCTAAAATGTCAGTGGTTTAATTTTCACTGTTCTGACATTCGCTTTGCTATTTGCTACGCAAATTCTTTTAGATATTCACATGTCGAGCTCATAGTTCAAGCTTAGAAGTAGTTGCTTCTTTCTCAGATAACTCTGTAGGACCCTCTAAAGGAAGGCAAAACCCAAACCCGATACCTTGACAATGACATACTTTCGATCTCAACTCCCTGATAAATGAAAACCAGATAAAAAGCCCTAGAGAGCAAACAAGATTTCCCTTACCTCTCTGGTCCCGCAATCGAAGTGCTACAGGTTAAGAGGACTCGCGCCTTTGCCCGAGCAACCTTTCTTCCTAATGGCAAGACTGTGTAACCTGGTTATACAGTTTATGCATCGCTTTATTGGCCAGCGAGCGTTAGCCATTTAAATTCCTTGGGAGTCATTTGTTAAGGGCTCTTAGGCTGAGGCTAAGTGGGTGGGACGGGAGGGAGAGGGGATGTTAGCGCTGCCAGACGCAGAGAGCTCTCCAAAGCGGTTTGAAGATTAATAGAAAACCATCTGCAACGAAGGGATCTTTGGAGGCAGGGCTGGGTCCAACCTTCAGGGAAGCACAGGAAAGAGAAACCATGACATTTTCGCAGGGAGGAAGAATTTGAAGAGAAAGATTTCATTCAAAATTCAAAACTTGGGAAAAAGGGAGCAAAACATGTACAAACAACTCCTTCCTAGCACAAGGCGTTGTGCAAATAGCTTGAGTTACTCACAACAGATAAGATAAGAAAAGGACATATTTTACTTGACGGCATGAGGTTTTTTCAGCGAAATCTTTTTTTTTTTAATATATATGTGTCTGGCAAAATTATTTCAATTTACCTTTGGTTGTAAGAAAAAAAATGGTCTGCAGCTCCTGGAGCGAGAGGTAGGTTTACTGATCTCAGCAGCGGTGGGACAGTAGGAATAACTCAGCCTGTGCCGCATACCCGGCATGCACCATTTCAGCGTCAAACACGGAAACTCAAATGTGTTTGCTTGAAAGAAAAAAAAAAGCCTGGTGCAGAAGTAAAAGCACAGGGGTGGTAAAACATGATTCATGACAGCAGAAACGGTCTGTACATAACAACGGAGCATTAGGCCCCGGGAGCACTTAGGCAAAGCAAACAACACACCTTCTCGAGCAGCCAAGAGGAGGAACCGCACCAAAACACTCTTTGGATGATGGACTTGCCCGGTCGGCAAGCAGTGTGCACAACCAGCCGGCGGGAGAAGAGGGAGCAGAGCATGCCCTGGGAGACGACTAATTTCTGGGAAAGGACACTGCCCAGAGAAGGTGGAAAGCAAACAGTGTATCACAGAAGCAAAACAACTACAGCTTTCAGTCCTTTCCCAGGTTTTTCTACTGGCATAGCCATTCCTTTCTTCTTTCTCTTTTTTTCCAAAAAGTAAAGCTTGGTCCAAATGTCCATCCAAGCAGTACACAGGCAGCAACCTCAGGGCATCCTCGTGTGGAAGGAGAAGTGTCTTAACCTCTCAATGACAAACTGTGCACAGGGGTGGATTCTGCAGAGGAAGCCCTGTCAGTTTGTATCAGATGGTCCTACATAATAATTTGTTCTTGACCTTTTCGTGGTTTAATCTGGGCATGTAAAACTTAGAGACATCCTTGTATTGCAGAGTCAGAGGCTGGTCAATAGAGAAGAGGGGTAGGGGAGTCAACGGGTGTAGAGATAAGAGTTCTAAAATTAGAAGGCTCCAAGTTAGAGACAGAAATGTGGAGGATGGCAAAGACTGGCAAAAGAAGCATCTCTGTGGTGGTTTCTGAGAGCGAACAGGAAGGATAGCTGTTCTAGTTATATAGCAAACCCAAAGGGTGATTGCAATCACGCTGTTCTGGCTTTTTATACTTGTTTATCCACGGTACTGTGGCCGTGGTGTGTTAGGCACTGTGCAAACACACCTGCAGCCCGCATCCTGGTCCCAAAATGCCTGCAGCCCAAGTCTACTGTACAAGTCTTTCATCTTCAGAATTCCTCTCTGCAAATGTTAACTTGTTAGCTACGAGAGCTGCAGAGAAGCAGGTACTGCTCTGCTGGCAGGGAAGCTGCAGCATGGAAATTAAGTGGTTTGCCCAAGACTATGGAAGGAATCGGTCTCAAATCTGGGGATAAAATCTAGGAGATGCTGCTAAAATCAGACCCATGCCCCAATCCCACTGATCTATATAGGGAAACGAGTATAAAATATTTAGCTGGTGTAAGCTCGCAAAACTCCTCTCCACCAGATTAATTAATTTTTTTAAGTCAGTATCCTTCTCTTTACTTTGCATTTTTCTGTTGGAAAACAAACTAAACTTTTGACCATAAGCATTGTGAAGTGAATCCTGTCAGCTATAATCGTGCATACTTGAATGCACAGGGAAGATCATTCTGGTGTAAGTGGAATGAAAAAGCACCAATGCTAGTGAGCCGATGGGCTCATTTTTAGAGGGCTCTTCGATATACCATGTCAGTTAGGCTCATGTAGGGAGGCCGCTCAAACCCTTGACTTTCCTCTTACACTTTCCCTTTTAGCTCCAGCTTGTTGTTAGTTTCCAAGTTATGCCCCCATTATTGTTTAAAGCAATGAACATCAGGAGATCAAACTGCTGCAGGGAATTCTGAGGTGTTGGCATCCCCAATGGCAGAATTTGAAGATATATTAATTTGTCCTGCAGGCTGTGCTTTTATAGGGAACTTTAGAAAGTGGGGCAGAATACTGCAAGTGTGTCCCCCAGCTTTCCCTGGCGTTAGGCACCTACTTCCCTTCAACTTCAAGCACACTGCGTTCATAATGATTACATGACTTTTTATATGCCTCTTTATGATGACTCTGGCATCATGAGAGGGATACACCTAACGCAGAGTGGAAAAGTGTTAAGGGCAGGGCCACCCAAGCAGCAGGGAGGATGGGTTCTGTACATACACACATGCTCCTCTCCTCATACAGCATCCACTGCGCTGGTGTAAGGATATAAACACATCTTCTCTCCTAATGTACAGCTTGACTACAATGATGAAGTGTCACCCTCCATTACAATAATACCATAAATATTTAGTTGTTTCCTCATTTTGATGACTGACAGCTAAGCAGGGGCCAAATCCTAAGAGATGTTGTCGTGGTTTAAACCCAGCTGGCAACTAAGCACCACCCAGCCACTCGCTCACTCCCCCCTGGTGGGATGGGGGAGAGAATCAGAAGGGTAAAAGTGAGAAAACTTGTGGGCTGAGATAAAGACAGTTTAATAGGTAAAGCAAAAGCCACATGCGCAAGCAAAGCAAAACAAGGAATTCTTTCACTACTTCCCATCGGCAGGCAGGTGTTCAGCCATCTCCAGGAAAGCAGGGCTCCATCACACGTAACGGTTACTTGGGAAGACTAAATGCCATCACTCCAAACGTGCGCCCCCTTCCTTCTTCTTCCCCCAGCTTAATATACTGAGCATGACATCCTATGGTATGGAATATCCCTTTGGTCAGTTGGGGTCAGCTGTCCCGGCTGTGTCCCCTCCCAGCTTCTTGTGCACCTGGCAGAGCATGGGAAGCTGACAAAGTCCTTGAGTAGTGTAAGCGTTACTCAACAACAACTAAAATATCTCCGCATTATCAGCACTGTTTTTAGCACAAATCCAAAATGTAGCCCCATACTAGCTACTATGAAGGAAATTAACTCTATCCCAGCCAAAACCAGCACAGATGTGAAAGGGAACAGTGCAGAGAAGAGTCCATCCAGACCAGTCCATGCCTGTGTTTCCCATAGACCTTCCATTTCCTTTTATTCTTCCCTGTAGTGGCATTACACGTGGAAGGTTTTTCCTAAATAATTGTTCTTCTGAATACAGTGATAGAAAAGGCTGGAAATTTGAAGAAAAAAAGTGAAATTCACTGGAATATGCTAATGCCTGTCAGATGGGGACCTTCTCCCTGACACAGAAAAGGCTTCCAAGGAAATGGTGTGCTTCCTCTCAGCTGTCTCTCCTTTACAAGCAGACGTATGATCTTGCCTCTGGTGATGGGGTACACTAGGCTCCTCGGTGCAATGGCAAGCACTAATAAAGCATTGGATCTGCTTTCTGAGATTTTTAGAAAGGTTGAACCCAAATGCTTCGGGAGAGCCAGAGGCTGATCACAGGCTCATCATTTTACTGGGGTGGTGTCATTATCTGGATGAGAGTGAGTATTTTTCATGATCATGGTAGGAAATAGGCTTTCAGGAGATATTTCAGGGTGGCAGCTTAGCATCATGTGACAGTGCAGACATGTGAGCAAGTGAAAGGAGAAGGGAGAGTAAGGACTGAGCGGTGGGTTGGCTTTTATGGTTATATTTGGTCTTCAAAAACTACTGAGAGACTGTAGTAGAATGAGAAGGGAATGTGCCAAGTAAAATATTTCACTGAAAGGACACATGAATTTAAGAGTGACGTGCAAGGTCTCCAATCTCAATCTCAGAAAGTCTTTACAGTTTATCAGTATATTCACACATGAGCCCGTCCTCAGCCACAATACAGCCACAAAAATTAGGATCTCTTAATGTAACAGACAGCTTTTTTTTTTTCCTTTTCTTTCTTTTCCTTCTCTTTTTAACAAAACCGCTTTGTATTTGGTAGAACAGGTTCCCATATGTTTGTAGAACCATTTTATTGCCTATTAGAATGTTTAAAGGGACAACACCACTTTATTTAAATGAATAACATGTTATTTTACACCTGTTCTTACACAATGTGAGTTAATACAGCACAATTTGTCATTTCCTGACTTTCATAAGTTATTGCAGACCAAAACCTGGGGACATCCTTCAGAGAACATACAGTCTGTAACAGGTACCACACACTTCTGTTTTTTTCGTGTGGATAGTATACAACAAACACACACATAATTATATGTCTCAAAACAGCTTTACTATACAGTCTCAAGAGATTTTCAGAGGTATTCAGGCACCCAGGTAGACACTTGGACACAACAGCTTTCCAAGTTCTCTCACACCGAAGCCCTTTCTATGCGTAACCTACGTCAGTGCTTTGACCTTTATCTTGCCACATCACTGAGGATTCCCAGTAAATGCCCTCGCAAAGGTGGACTACCCTTCTGCTCTGCCAGTCCCAGCCACATCCCCCATCCCAGCATGGAGAGGACAAAGTCACAGCCCTGAAGGTGGAATCCCACCAGGGGGAAATTTGGCCAAGGACACCTTGGGCTTTTCCCCTTTTGTTTTTGAATCTTAGGATTCTCTGCTTCATGGGCAGCAAGAGTTGCCCTGATAACCCTAATGGTCACTAGACAAAGTTTTTGTTTTATTTTTAGTGAACACTTTAATTGCCATTCTGCAATGAAAGTCAGCACAGAGGATGTCCCTGGAGGGTAGGCTCAGTTTCCCTATGTGCAATTTTGTGCTTTCATTTAAACCTGAAAGCAAGTTTTAGGTTCCAAAATGTAAGAAGACACATACTGAATAAACCCATTGAGTGCAATAGATTTTAATTAGCACATAAAAAGAGAAGGAAACCAGCAAAACCCAAATGTTTTTTGTACAGCCACAACCATTACATTTCTGTGGCATGTTTGTTTTCCATTAAAATAAATACAGGGTGGGTTCTGGATAGACATATCTACAAGGGAGGTTAATACGATGATTGCTTTTCAGTCCCTGGGTAAATAAAACACTCTATGGGAAAAAGGTTTAGCCCTCACTAGCCTGATGTGGCTGCTCAAAACCAATGTTTCGCACCACAGTCTCACAAACATGTTAAACTGGAGCTGCCAACGTAAGGTCCTGCTCCATCCTTCCCACCCCGTGCAGCCTCCGCTTGTGCTGCCACAAGCATTTGTGTGGCTGCACCCCATACACACACTACCTGAACACCTGTGCTGGCAGAGGGGAAGAAGAAGGTGGGACTGGTCCTTCTGCCAGCATTGCTGGCTTAAAGCATTTGTTGAATCACCAGCATTGAGCAAATTCATGGGAAAACAGGGGAAAAATCTTGTGATACTTGCTGAATCTAGTTTCACAGCACAGCTCCCGCGCTGGAGAAGCCGATGAGGTTTCACAGGGGGGTAGATGAGAGCCTTTCTGTAACACCAAGGAGCTCACTGAACATTCCAGAGGGATCAGAGTGTAGAATAGCAAACTGTTACTGTTTAAAAATTTGGATGCAGCTAGTGAATTTTAGTGCTGCAGGTATCGAGAGGCTAAAGGTACTGGAGAAATCAAGGAGGGAGGTGCAGTGCAGTGGTGTGAGCTCCACAGGTCACTGAAAGGCACCTGGTGGCCACCTCCTGTGGCTAGCAGGGACATCCAGCGAGCACAAGCCAACCACGTGCCAACCGATTTTGATAGTTAAAAGGTTCCCAGCAAATAACATTCTCGCTGGTTCCCTCTGGGACCTTTCTGCAAAGGACAGCATCACAGGGCTTTGTGATACATGTTCACAAGAGGGAGGATAAAGACATCCAAACTTATATTTACAGGAGAGCGAAGGCAGGCTTCCAGAACCGCGGCACGAAAATGAGCATGGTTAGCATGCATAACCCTCGTTTCCTCTCTTCCAGCAATTGCTCTGCCCTTTTACAGGTTGCAATAGAATATAAGAATATTAAGCGAAAGAACTTTTCCTCCAGCCAGCAGGCATCATCTCTGTTTAGGGCATAAGCTTTTCTATTTTCATTCTTAATGTCTTATTGAAAAAAAGACAATAAGTGTCACTTGGAAATTATTTGTTAAAAGAGGTTACCAGATAAGGGAACTGACAAAGTTTCCTTCAGGAAGACAAATTTATTTTTCTGCCTCCCAGTAACAGGAAGGAAAAATTTAGACTAGAGGAGACTGAATGAGCTGCAGGAGTGTTTATCATATCCATTAATTCCAGTGTCTCTTACACTATGTTTTGCTACACGTTCACAACTTCCATGTCTCAGAACACTGATTTATTGTCAGAATTAGAAAATGCAGCTTTTTATTGTGCTGGCAGAGTCTGAACTGCCATGCACAGAAAAGGCATCATTACCAAAGAAGTCTGTATTAATTAGGCTTTATACCAGTCCTACGCTGCCAGAATACCTGGGATGGGACTTTACACGGTAAAAAGCTGCTGTGACTGAGTCACCCATCGGCAGTGCGTGCTGCCGTGAGTAGGGAGCAGGGTCACACCTCTTGGCCCACCGCCCTCCCTCCCCACAGCGCACTTTGTCCCTGCGGCCCAGCGTGGATTCGCCCGTGCCGTCACATGCTCTCGCCTTACCTAACCTCACTTTGCATCCTGTTTGCTCCTCTCCACTGCTGACCTTCGCTATGGGCAGGCAGGATTTGGGCTGCAAACCTGCCTTCAGCTGAGCTTTCTTTTCAGCAGCCAGGATAATATCAGAAACCAGCTGCAAGCATGCTGCTCCTGAGCTGCTGTGGCTTGCTCTGGTTCTGGGCTGATTTAAGCCATGCAACCAAAAGGACTCTGCTGCCAGTCTAAGATGTGCTTGCACGGCAGGGGAAACAGGATGGGTTTGCCTGTTATTCCACCAAACATATTATCTACAGCACAGGTAAGTCCTGGATCCACATCTACACCGAGCCACTTGCACGGTGCAGAAACACAAGTGTAACATAAGCGGCCCTTGGTATGAACTTTGCAACCCCATGGTAAAACCACCCACCGTAACCAACATGCTTAAATAGTAAAAGGGCACTTTCACCTCCGCGGCTGCACCTGGGCTGGGGCCCACCACCAGTGCGGGGCTCTCGGGCATCATCCCCCTGACTGCCAGAGCTGCCCCAGGTCACCCTGCGGGGTAGAGCTGGCCTAATTAAACTTGAAAGTGCTCAAGGGCTGTGTAAATGGGCAGCTCTCAGTAATCACGGGAAGGGGATTTTTTTACAGGACTACACTTCTGCTACAAAACGCCTCTCTCTCGAAGAAAGACCTCAGAGCGCTGTTGACATAACTTACCTCTATAGATATTTGACAAGATAAACCAGGCAAAGTGTCTGTGATTTCAAGGACCATAATAGCTGAAATGTTTAGGAATGAGAAGAATGGTCTGAATGGCTGTAATTATTAAATCCATTAGTTAAATTGCTCCTTCCCTTCCTCGGGAAAGAAAATGTTTCTACAATGACCTAGGATCTGCCGCTCTTGAGCCACTCGCAAAGCCTAAGTGGGAGGTGTATCTCATTCAGGACGCACATAAGCCCCACGCTTCCTATCTCTAGGGGAAGGTTTGTATTTTCAAGAGGACACTTCCAAACTGGCAATAACCAAACCCTTGAATTTAGCCTCAGAAGCTAAACGGTCCCGAGACAGGAAGATTCCTTTCCTTTGGCTAAAGGAGAGGTTGGAGACACCAAACAAGCTCTTCTGAGCAATATCTGCTCTCTCAGCAATGCCCTATTTATCTCTCATATTTCTTCTCTCCTGCAGGGTGAGTGCGTGTAGACCCTGGGACTGCCCAGGGTAGGCACTGTGGGCAAGTCCACCTTGTTTTGGGGGGAAGGAGAAGACTTCAGCTAAAAGACTGTGCCTTTGGGTCCAGGGAAGAGATCCTGGCATGTTTTATTTGTTAGCAGAGATGTAGCCAATGGGAACTACTGTCCTCAACAGCTGGCCATAAATAATGCTCACCATGCACCTGAGATGTTAGCTGTTTGCAAGGAGGCATCTGCAATTAAACAGGAAATTGCAGCTTGTCAGTGGGTTATCCAGGTGACAAATGACCGTAATTCTGCAGAGATACTCCCTTTTTTCGACCCCCCTGCCCCCAACCAGTTAAAATCTTTAAAAGGTCAGTGACTTTACCCTTCTCAAAAACATGCAAGGTAAACTAAAGGAGGCACATGTAATTGTGGAAATACATATAGGTTGCATTTTAAAGGTAAGCATGTTACCAAGTATCCAGAGAAAGAGCTGCTACAGTCTCCGTGCAGCTAAAATGGTTGAAATCTGACCTTTGTAGGGTTGTGTGCTGTCTTCAGGGCACCACCGAAGGTAAGCAGAGACCTATGTTTGAGGACATTGCCCTTTCTGCTGCATTACTGGAGATTATTCCAAAAGAAAAAGGAAGACATTTTTGTGTAGTCTGTCCCAGTCTTACCCTGTTTGATTCACCAGTACATGATTTAGCACAGAATCTCTGCATATGAAAATGTAATATATTGCTGTCTAGTACACAGATTAATGTGGCAACAACCAGGCTGTCACCTGTCCTTCACCTGTCCAAATACTTGGATTTCTGCATCACCCTTGAGGTCTGAATTTTCTATCTGTAGAAGGAATTATTTGCTCTGTTTATATTTAGGGGTGTATGTGAAGAGATGGTTGAAATTGGATTGCTGTATAAGTTTACCTGAATGAAGTTAATTCACTCTTGGTGCCACATCCTCATGTTTGACATGAGCAATGTTATATCAGGGATTTAATTTGACTTCTCATATGTTTCACGATATGAAACTGGTGGTATGTACAAGACAGCGCATCCCAGAAAATACAAATAAAGCCATCAGGTGGTGAGGGTTCCCTTGTTTTGATCTTTGGCCTGTGTAAATGAAGCAAAATCTTTTTCTGAAGATGTGCCACAAGACCAATGAAGAGTAGTAAGGTTATACCGAGGCTTTAGACTGCTTTTCTTTGGAAACTCTCAATTTTTTTGGAACAATTATTGTTAAAAATGAGACCTAAGTGGATTAAAATTGCCTTGCACGTAATTTCCTAAGTATATTGATGACGCCAACAAAGGAAAAGTAATTTCCTTATGCAGTCACTAAGCTACGTCATTTCAGAGAGGAAAAAATGTAATATTTTGAATTCGTGCACTTACTCCTGAAAAGACCATTTTATACAGGTGAAAAAGTCACTTTTGGTCTGTCTCTATAGCCTTAGAAGATTAAACATCATGTTAAAAGAGCAGTTGCGGAGTACAGCATGATGGTTGCTGTGCATGTCATGTACACGTCTGCAGCACAGGACACTTGCAACCTGGAAGAACAGGAGCCTCCACAATGACTGCCCATTTCTAACAGAGATACTCAGTTGTACTCAGAGCATAGTCAACATCATGAAAGAAATAACGTTCACATCTACGGCATATGACAGTCTCTTGCATTTAGTGACTAGGAAGACAGATTTCTCTGAAACAAGGATTTTCCATCACCACCTCCTCGCTGAACACTGTCTTTTAAGGCATCTACTACTGCCCAGGAGGCTGAAACAGGTGCCTGTCTGACCAGGCTCCCTCTGACACAGCCTGTGTCCCTGCTAAATACCATAGGAAATATAAACATGACCATAACTGATACCACCACAGGGTATGGTTACTAACCTACAGATCGCTCCTCAGCTGGCCGGCAGCAGTAGGCTTGGGCCCCACTAAGCAGTTGCGTGCCTGGTGTCACCGTCGCTGTCGCGTCCCCAGCACCCAGCCACCTGCTGCTTCGAGACTTCAGCCAGGGACTTCGTAGGTCACGGAGAAACAACAGGACAGACCTCGTGCTTTCAGATGCTCTTTTACTGAAATTATCAAGGGAACCCCTAATGACGACCGGAGCTGATTAAAGGGCACTTTACAAAAGGTTCCTCCCTGGGTACACTGTGATCGTGTTTCGCCAAGAGCAACCAGCTTCTCTCCTACCTCCTCTGGCCAAAGGTCAGCAAGTCGAAATGAACAAAGTCCAGCAGTAGCTCATGGTTAAATGGCTAAGGCCACTCCGCCTTACTGTAGGTGATCCAGAAGTAAAGCTGCTGTGACACTCGAAGCTCACAGGTATAAACTACTGGAAAATTTGGAAGGGGAGGGAGTGCATTTCAGCACAGAAGACAAACAGCATTTGCCACTGTAACTGAGCAAACAGGCAATAAATAGACTCGTTGTCTTTGTCTGGGAGTTAATTTCCCTGTTTGCACATCCTAGCACTTGCACGCTCTTCCTGGTTTTGCTGAATGCGTGGTGTTCCCAGCCTGGTTTCCTAAAAACGGCCCCATGCCCCACCCCAGGCGTACGAACTCGCACCGTGTCTGCCAGCCCCCATTCTCCCCATTCACTGCTTGTGGACCTGCTGGCCAGCTGCAGCCAAGCAGCACGTGGACAGAGAGAGGTCTCAGAGCTCATGCAGCTTTAGGAAAGCCAGGGCTAACTCAGAGAGATTAAATTTGTATGTGACTGAGGGAGAGGCAGTTAGAGCAGAGCTTTTCCCCCACCCTGAGAAGCAGTGGCCAGCAGGGCTACACCACCTGCGGGTGAGGGCACCCACGCTCCCCAGCAGCCACCCAACCTGCAGGAAGGGGTGCAGAGAGGAGCAAGGGAGGAATGCAAAGGGTGGGAGGCTGGGAGGAGCTGGGGACACGGGATGGAGCTGGAATTGCTCTGCATTCCTACGGTGATACTGTAGAAAACCAGACTTAATAAGTTCTGCTATTCATCGAGCTATAATGATGTTAAATCCTCTAGTCCTTGTCTGTCAAATTCACACTGAGATAAGTAGGAACTAAGCATGCTCAAGAGCCTTTGAAGACTGTGTAAGTACCTAGATATTGGCATGGGGAGGTCTGACTTTAAATGCCTGTGTCTTAAAACAACAACATATAAAAAATCAGTTCCAACTTTCAGACACAAACTTTAATCATTATATTGCCCAACTCACAGAAACCTTATCAAAATTATGCAAAAAGTACACAGTTACATTCTCACCCTGAGTAAAAATCAAATTTCTGAGACTATGCTACACTTTCATTTCATTAAGCATATAACATTTTTTAATTAACCTAGACCCTAAAATGGTCCTTCTGTCTTCAAAAACACTAAATTTAGGCTTCCTTAAGTATGCTACAGATATAAATGTAAAGTTACTGGCATGTCACAGAAGAAGTAATGAAAACATCTAAAAGTGTGGCCCACAGCAGAGAGAGAAAACGGATTTTTGCACTCGTGGAATGGGAGGACATGTATGGAAAATTCTGGCTGCTGGTTTTGCTGTTTTCAGTTCATTAGTAGAAGCGTTGTCTCCAGAAAGAGCTGCTTTCCTTCCTTCCCTCCTTCTCTAGAAAGAGGACAATGCACAGAAGGAATGGTTTGAAGCAGAAATTGTTTTTCTCTTATCTTTTTCCATCTTTCAGTTGCTCTTTATAACAGTGCTTAGTTTTAAGGCGATAGTAACACAGGACATATATTCAGGGAGAGCTGACCTTCTAATAGAACAAGCTAGAAACACCTAGGACAGGTAGAAATCTGGAGTCGATGATGCCCTTTAATAAGGATGTATAAGGGAACAATCCCACTAGTTGTCTGCCTGGTGGTTTGGAAAACCCTGACAGCTAATGTACTGCACACTTCTGTGCATTTATTTCAGCGAAGGAAAAACCCAGTTTATTTATTATCCCATTATAGGGCTTTGTTTCTGATGTCCTTACTCTCAAAAGCAGCAAAAGCACCAAAACAATGTATTGTTTAATATCAAACAGTGCTCTTGTTCCTCATCAGAACAGGGAAGCCAACGCTTGCCCAACTGCACAACCAGAATGAATATAACTATACATTTAGACCGGCCTTATCAAAGAAAATAAGGAAGAGAGTAAAAGCACGGAAAATTTATAATAGGAGCAAAGGGAACCCATCACTACCTGTCAGGAATTTCTCTAAGTGCCTGTCAAGCTGGGAGCACAATGTTTTACAAACCCCGGTGTCAGTTCTGAGCTCAGAAAGAGGAACTGACAGCTGCAGATATGGTTTGGGGAAAATGAATATGTTGCAGTTAGGTGGCGGAGTGGCATGCAAGAGCCCCACCTGTGCTGGGGCACAGGTTGCTGCTGGGGGTCTCACATCTCAGGTGGGTTCTCTGCCCTCCTGGCTGCTTTGGAGCAGCTCTTGCTCTTGGTTTGGCCCAGAAATTACATCCTGGACATGAAAGCTTAATTGAAACTGTGAGTTCTTCTGAACACTTTTGGTTCTAATCATGTATGCTCTCCACCAAAACTGTGTGTTGTTTAAAAAAAAATCTCAGCAAGACATAACATAAGCACATAACCCCCTACTTAGCTCTTGTCTCTTGTGGAGGAGCTGCAGATACTCCCTTCTGAAGGAGGATAGCATTTATTCCCACAAGGGGAAGAAGGAAGAGATTCCTGGTGGAGGAAGGGCTGGACCACTGCATGTGCTGCACCTCCATTTGGCCTGTGAGAGAGCAGAGGAGGGTACATGTGCCCTTTCCATTGCCCCAGCCAGTGAAACCCTCTGCCCACTTTGATCCCTGGAGCAGCTCAGGGCAAACCCGCACTCTGCGCATCTGCACCATGCGATAGCTCAGTTCTCCAGGTCGTCCTCTGTCCTGGTCTGCTGAGCATCCACGCTGATCAGCATCAATGCTTGCTTTTGGGTCCTCTTTTGGACAGAACCAACCAGTTATTCCTGAACAAAGCCCAGATGTGGCTCCAGGGACAGACAAAATGGATTAGCCAGGCATGGTTGCCTAGGCTGATGGAGCAGTGTCTTCCAAGAGGATCCCTGAACCCACAGGTGACTCTGTGTGACTCCATGCTGTGGCCAGACGCACACCCTCAGTTTCATGACACCCCTGTGCTACGCTTCAGGAGCTGCCAGCTAACAAAAAACATATGAGAAATTATAATTATGCCTTAGGACTAGGAAGGTCATCACAGGTGCTAGAGAAGACCTGGGACACATGCTGTGTGGATGAGCCAGCCTGCTCTGGAGGGTTACAAAAGTTACTCTAAACAGAAATAATGTCCAGTAGGCTAAATAAATTTGGAAATCTGAGGCACAAGCTGCAAATGTTTGGTGTCATACCTCCAAAAGACTTTGTGTAATTCTACTGAAACCTGCCAGGAAAAATCTACCCTGAGCTCAGGTGAGGCAAAACTTGTTTTCCTTCTGGTTGCTCGGAAGCGGAGCAGTTCTCTGAAATGTAGGCCTACAGCTAAAAGGTTATTTCGTTTATAAATGTGAAGAAACTTGCATCTAGTATTGGAGCATTTTGAGGGAGATGTAAACATTAACACACACATCCCCACACCTGCCCCCCTCACATGGGCATTTGCAGTGCAAGTGGATAAAAAAAACCCTAAACAAATGAAAATGGAGCCTTCCCCCAGGAAGAGACAGACAAGCAGAGGAGACAGAGAGACCTCACGGCACAGCCCGCCGCCGAGAGCATCAAATCACCAAACAATACGAATGAAATACTGTGCTATTATACCCAGCTCGTACAGAAAGCGTTCCGCTGGTAGCAGGTGAATGGGAAAGTCGTATTTCATGATCAGATTTCAACAAGGGGGTCATGCTTTGGAGATGAGAAGCTGTGCAAAAGAAACAGGCCATTTTTAAAAGTCAAGCCAAATGCTGGAAGAACACCTTCTAAAAAGTAGCCGCCAGCACAGCTGTGTTTATGGGCCTATTCAACCAGCGAGTAGCTGGCTCATGGATTTTGAGTGCAAGTAATTATTTAACGTCGTGACCCAAGCAAGAAACTGGAACACCCCGAGAAACGATTTTGGCAAAGGTATATTTAATGAGTCAGAGTGTCCTGTTATCTGATGGCGCGTTTTTACATGGCGGGAGTTATTTTAATTGCCATATAATAATCTGAAAAGCTGCAAAGGGTTGAATGCTTCCCCCTTCGGTACCAGCCCAGCCAACACCAGTCATGGTTTTGCGTTATGTCCCCCTCAGCAAGGCAAAATTGCTATCTCTACACTGGACCTATCTGGTGGTGGACCTGGGTGTGGAGCCACCGTGCACATGCCCTCCAGACAGCTGGGACTGTGAGCTGGCCTGCAGCTCTCCTAAACTTTGCTATGCATTTTCCTTGCTTTTAGACCTGGGGAAGGGGTCACATCTTCCTGGTATTTATGTCTGTTCTTTTTCACATGAGCAGCCAGAGGAATAAACGAGAAATAGAGCATGCTCGTGAATCAGAAATAAATCCTGTTTGAAAGCCGACTTGAACAGATGATCCAGATGGGTACATTTGTTCTGCTGATGGTTTTCTTAAAAAAAAAAAAACAAACAACCTCCCAGCCTCTTTACTCAACCCCCCCCAAAATATTTGACCCTATCCATCTCTTACTGACAGAGCTGACAGGAGACTTATACACACTATAAATTAGCTATATGACTAAAAACTGCTACTCCCAAATATTTTTATAGGCAAACAGAAAAATCTATTGCATATAAAAATACCATCAATGTCATACACTCATCTGAGGTCTCAAAAAGCTGCCCTCATAGCTAAAAATATTTAACATTTATAAAGTTTCTTAATTAAAAAAGAAGTGGGGTTTTTGGGTTTTTTTAGTCAGATGAAAGTTAGATCTGGAATGGCCAAATGCCAGTTGCTCAGTTATGTGCAATGGCTCCTCTGTCAGGAACTGCCATCATCTCTAATATCAAAACTCCACCTGCAGATATTGGAGTATTCATCATTAACTGTCTTCCAGAGTCAAGGTGGTCACCCAGGTTAAAGAGGAGAAGCAGAGGGAGGTTGCACTCGTTGACTTGCTTGCAAATCTGTTTGTCAGATCCTTGCAGATGCCCCCCCTTACACAAACTCACAGATCATGTCCATCTGAAGGACACAAACCAGAGATATTTTCAGTTTTTCTCTTCTCTTAGGAAAGACGTGCCTGCTGTCTTAACACAGAAACTAGTCTATAAGCTAGAATGACCCTTTTTTAAATTACTTAGACTTCACTCACAAAAACATAACATTAACTATAAGTAATTTACATAATTACAACTCTGGAAAACCTGAGTTTAAACAAAACAGCAAACTCCCTAGAACTGGATTGGACAAGCAGAAAAACAAAAGAGAAGACACAGATCCTATCTCCCATAGCCTGGCATGTTAGCACAACTCTGTTCCCAAAACACTGTCAAAATTTGACTTCTTCAAAACAATCTTTTTCCCTCCCCCTCCCCATCCTTAATCTCCAGTATATTCAAGAAAAAAACCATCAGGCCTCAAAGTTCAGCACCATGATAAACTTAAGTGCCAGTTAATAACTTGCCAAGCAGAGCAATCATGGACTCTGGACACAAAGTCTAGTGAGGTTGCTGGAGAGCGCTACATAGCCAGGGCTAATGGAGGTCTGCCCCAAGTGTTGTTATGGGGTGCTAACACAGAGCCCCTTCCCCTCATCAGGTGGGAGGTTAAGAAAGCTGCTCACCTCCATAAAGGAAGAAAGGGAAGAATTCATGAAAGCATGAGTTTGCCAGTTCTGCTAGTGTCCATCAGAAATTCTAAGACTTGACTAAGAATTATTATTGTGCATGTTTATGAGATAATTCCTTCTTGACTTCTTTTTAACCTAGTTCTTCAGTTTCCCATAAAACAGATCTCTAATTAGACTCCCAATGCAGCAAAGTATCTAAGCAAGTGAAAACAGTTTAAATCTCATCTACATTAACACAATTACAATGTGTTTAAAATGGCACATGTGCTGGCTGGGGTGGACCTTACCTGCCTCTCCCAAAATGTAGCCAGAGGTCTCAGTAACCTCCCTACCACTGCAGTTAATGCACAGAACAGCTTTCACTGTGTTTTCATGCTGCCTTGAAGACACTCCCAAGTAATTCAACAATTTCTTTATTGAAACTTCCTTGTTTAAATGCAAATGAAGAGCAGAGCTGAGCCTACAGTGTTGAATGAACATAAATTGAAATGCCTTAACCAGATTTCATTTCCATGCCTTCCCTTTTTTCTTCCGTAGGGGAGATGTGTCATCATGAAATTTAAAAGAAAGTTCTCTATGTATCCTGCTTCTGTTTACAAAAGGCTGCTCACCTTTCTATTTGCCATTTCAAAAACTAAAGAGAGACACATTCTTCATTGAAATAAGTCCTTTACATCTGTGCAGAAAGCAGTCACTTTGAAAAACACCCGGTTGCAGACACGTACATTACTCCAGTTAGTGAGTCATAGTATTTGTATCCAACATCAGCATTAACTCAGCAGCCATTTACATCAAAATAATCTGCAGCAGAAAATAGATTACTACCTAGAGCGAAAAAACTTAGCATATAGAACAGCACCGTATTCAACAGCTGTGCATGACTAGTTTTAATGTGGGCTATCTGTAATTATGGTAGTAGTACAAGACCACAACGATGGTTTTCACCCTGGCTGATCAGAAAGAAATTTTTCTATTCAGCCTCATTTGAGCAACTGCACAGCACAGAATGGACCAGGAGGGTCTTCGTTGACTTTAGTCCGGGGTGAAACCCCACTAGGGCTTTGCGGAAGAGGCCTGTAGCCTGTTGAGCCTGTCAAAATATGTTTCTGTTGGATTTACTGACCATTCCCCTTATCTCCAGATTGTGAAAAGGAAGGAGTGCATCTGTAGAGGTCCTTGCCCTTTTAATATCATCTGGTATTTTGGTGTACAGAGGATATCACAGGACACTGAAGCATAAGGTCTCTCAGAAGTAGAAAGATGAAGAAAAGGGAGAAATCAAGAAGACAGGGTTGTTTAGGCCCTTTTTATTGCTCCTCAGCGCTGTCATCTTGGATTTCCACCCAGATGACCCCGCTCTGCTACAGGGTGTGATAAGCCTCTGAGACAGGCAGCTCCTCTGATGTCCAGACAGCTGGACATAGGCCATTTTTGCTGCTCCCCCACTCCCTCCACTCACCGGTCTCCCCATTTGTTTCTGTGATATTGCTCCTCTCCATGGGATATTTTTCACAGGGTCGTCTTGAGACACCAGGTGCCCAGAGCTCCTTCCCTGCCTTCCAGCCCTCCCCTTGGCCCCCATGCCCGCCCGCATTTCATGCCCTCTCCACAGAGAGCTCTGGGATCGGTGGTGTTCCTCATTTGGGTAGATGTGCTTGATCATCTCATGTTCCTACCTATGATACTGTTTTTGCAGCTGCTGTGATTATGCCTGTATTTACAGCATTGCACAGTTTCAAACAATGTCCGCCTTTCTAAGGGACTCCCACCTGACTGCTGGCACAGAGCTAAGCTTTGTGCTTCAAGACTGATTGACAAGAAGTTTTAAGTAAAAATGAAGTAGTGGTAATACCTCCAGTAACTTCCACTGTACCTAATCCCCACCATCCGTGCTGATGGTACCCACCACCAAGCAAAACAAGCTTTCCATGCAGCAATCCCAGGCACTCTTCCTACATTTTCATGCAGATGTGGTGCTTGAAGAGACTTGTAGAGGTCCATAGGCACAACCTAAAAATTTTTAGTACTGCAGCACGCATTTTACCCTGGATGTCCATTCAGGGCCATCCTTGCCATTATGTCTATTTAACAGCCCAGGCAGGCATAGCCCTATCAGATATAGCATTTACTCATAAGTACAGCCTGATGAAGCCCCTTTGGTATGCAGTACATAAAGGCATTGTAGATCCCAAGGATAACGTTAGCAGGAATAAACACGATGCCAGGTAGAGAAGGGTTTGCAGAATTAAGATTTTAGCTATCAATCCCACCAACTGACACCAACAGACTGAGTAATTCCATTAAACTCAACCTGTAGCTGCCTAACCATGAATTTTTCTATTGTCAAGTCTTTAGGTTCAGCTTTATTTATAAAGTTGTCTGCCCACACAGAGCTAACTACAGGTGTGGTTTGAGCATCTCTGGGAGCCATTCAAGTGGAAGAGCTTCACGAAAGTGGCTGCCCTCAGTATTGCTTGGAGAAGCATTAACAAAAGTGCCATAAACCAGGTTAGAAAAAGCTGTTTCTGTGGATTGCAGAATGTTTACATAGCAAATTTCCCTTTAAAGTACCCCCAATTTTTCAGGTGAAAGCATTCAGTTCAGTAAAGCTTAGCATGAACCCATCTGACTGTCTAAGGGCTGCTGCTGGAGCTGCTTTCAGTTGCAATTACAAAAAGTGCCCAGGGGAAAGAAGATCCAAGCAAGATGCGTATTTTTTCTGGAGACCATTAAAAAAATATATCACTGTTATAGTGCCACAGCATTTGTCTGATAGTATCTTTGCAGGAGGTAGGAAGGACTGGAATAATGACTGTTCTCTGCAGCTCTTCAGAAAGGATGAAAAGTCGGTAGAGGCTTCACATCTGCAAAACATGACTTCCCTCACTCCACAACCAAAAGGTTTTGCTTTGAACAATGTGCTTTCGTTTTTAAGCCAAATACTCATTAGATACAAGAGAGGCAATGTGATGACCTCTCAGACTTGATTCGAACCAGATATGAAGGTTAAATGGCACTGCAGCTTTTGCTCCATGTCTTTTGTTTTTCAATCTCATAGCCTGGGAGATGCAGGGAAGAAGACCAGTAAATCCACGAGTCAGGATACTGTAGTATGAGAAGTAAGCCTTCGTTTAGTCAGCCATTAAAAAATTATTTCTACTAAAATTATTGGTTATTATTTCTACTTTTGCCTTCCAGCATATAAGCAAATACCGTTTGATATTGACAGCTCTTGTTAAATATTGGAAGTAAAGGGAAACATTGTGACCCAGCACCGGGGATGGGAGGGCAGGGCTGCCATTCATTTGGATAGATATGTTTAATCATCAACTATACCCTGCACTCTGATCTGTGCGACATCTGACTTCTGATGAGAACAAAAGTTCTGGAAGTTATTACTGAAAGCAACAAACTGCATAAAGAAATATTCTCATTGAAAGTACACATTGCAAAGAAGAAAAAACTAAATCAAGATCTAAGCATTCATTTCTCATTGACATCATTGGGAACTGCATATACATGCATCCAGCACAAAATAATTTTGGTAATTAAAATAATTAAAGTTACTTCATTTTGCAGAAATTATACTTCATGCTCAGCTGCAATCCATGGGTTAACACTTTGTGTTATTTTAACAAAACTGAAAAGCTGGGGTTTCAATGCATCACTAGTACTTATGCTCAGCTGGAAATGTGCAAGGGTAAGTTTGCTTGTCTCTAATCACTGTCCTTTAAGGTTTGCATTTTACCTGATAATTTCATTCACCACAACAGAAAGAGGAAAAACAGCTTATTGTCACAAAAATATGCTTCTGCAACTGGCTCTGAAAAGGTAAATCATTTCCCTCAGAAAACTCTTACTCCTAGAAAAGGCAAAAAACCCCCAGTGAAATCACGCTTCTGCCTTAAGATAATAAACTAATTAAATGCTAATGTTTTAAATTGCTCCCAAAGTAACATGAAGGAACATTCTGTCACAAGTGGACATCTATAGAAAAGATTTTCCAATATTCAGAGAGAGAAAAGCAGGGAGCTGCATCTTCATAGAAGGAACGAGACTTCTGCCAGAGACTGCAGACTGCTTGCTCTTCTGCCTCAAGCCCAAAGCATCTGCAACACCCTTAGCCAGGTGCCATGTGGCTGCTGTGTCACGGGAAAAAAATGACAATGAAGGTCTCCACTTGGGGTATGTTCTTAAACAAAGACGTCCAGCACAGTAAACCCCAAGTAACCTGTCTGATACAGGTGACTTGTTGTCAATGTCTTTGTAATGGGGAATCAAGGAAAGCGATTGCAACATCTCGCCCGTGGTGTGATGGCTGCTACACAAACAAGTACAATAAACAAATGAAAGCTGCCGGAATGAGCGCTCGAGTGCAGGAGGTCACTGAGGCACAGCCTGGACGCTCCTCGTGCACCCTCCTGGGGACAGCCCCGTCACCCGTCTGCGGAGAGCAGGGACCAAGGCTACTCCTGCCTCTGCAAGGGCACCGCTTGGCACGCAGGGCCCTGGCACCCACAAAGGAGAGGGTAGCCCTGACACTTTTTGGGGAGGAGACGGCAGAGTTTTGCCAGGTCCCTGCTAATCTTCTGTAATTCTGGTGGCACGGGGTTTTTTTGTTTGGCAGTGTTCCCTTTTTTTGCCATCTGAATAATCAGCATCTCTACTGACCGAGTATCAGTCCTTTCCAAAGTACCTGTAGATATTATTCCCATTTTAATATATGCCTTTACTATAGGCATTTCTGTTCAAATATAAATCTTTCTTCCTTCCGGTGGAGGGCAATTTGTCAAAGTGTCACTGTGAGATCTCTGTGGGATCCATTATATTTTATTTCGCATAGGTCTAGCAGTAACACCTGTGTCACAGGAACTGCCTTTAAGGGTGACGACAGACTTCTTTTTAACTAGGGGCTCCGTAACCAGCCCAAGCTAAGCATTATTCTCAGTCTTTTCCACCTCGTATATCTAGAAAAAGATTTTGCAGACCAGGGTGTCCTTGTGATCCCTGTGCAGCCCAGCTCCTTTCAGCACACATACACAGGTTTAGCCAGCTGAAACTTGGTAAACAGCTGTGCTGAAAATGCAGCACATGAAATGAAATCTTGCTTCATTTTAGCACATAATAATATGTTATTATTTACTGAAACGATTTAAGTTGTTCATAATTTACAGATAGTTATGACCCCCTTGTCCTGAAACCTGTCCATCTGATAACATTTTCCCTTGATTCCTTGATTCAGAGATGGAAAGGGGTTGGAGTTGCTCTGAAAGAAGTGCTCTGTAGCGCAAACAGGACTCAAAGACTGAACAGATTTTGTCAACAGTCCTATTCCTTCCATTTAAGCCACATAATCTCCCTTATAGTCACCAGCTAGAACCCTAGCTTTGTATGAAAATAGACAACATTGTCATCACTGTCTTTTGTTTTAGATATTTAATTTTTTTAATTCAGTCTCTGTGAGCTCTGAGATAAGATTTGAACTCTTTCTTTAGTTACTGCAAAAGAAACTTCTACATCCGTCCAATTTAGTGTCAAATACTGGAACCACCATTCCTGGGAGGAGAGGGCAAGAATCACACATCAGCTATGACACACAAGAAAATCACATGCTTTAATCATAGTCATGCTTTACATCTACAAATTCACCGACAGACTGAAACTACAGTGCAGCCTTTGCCAAAATTTTTCTTGAATCGTATTTCAATCCTTTAAAGCAGGTATTTGTGGGAACCCAGTTGCTTTGTTCTCCAGTAATTTTTTCCTGCACTTTGCTCTAGGAGTTTTAGTACTGCTGAGAACTGAAGCCACACTTAGACTACTTTTAATAAAGCAAATGTGTTACCACACTTCAGTACTGCCTAACACTACTGAGCATTTACTACACATAAATAGCATGTCATCTGCAAGCCCAGTTAGCAAACATATCAAGAAAGTCTGTCACATCAGGGAGGACTGAAGCAAGCCCCAAGCACAGCTAGGGCCCAACACCGATAAACTGAAAGCAACAAATTTTTAAAAAATTCTCTTTCTTGCATTTTGCTTTGCACACAAATCATACTGTAAATAAACTATGAATACTAACTACATGTCAGTCATTTCACACCGAGCCCTCTGTGAAAATTCCCCTTTCAGGATTACTTGACAGTCACCTGGGATGTAAAAGGTGATTTCTGGGGAGTCACCATACGTACTTATATAAAGACACATCCAGACCAGCAAAGCACACACGGAGGATGGTTCCTGCATGAACAAGTCAGCTACCACGGTGTGGTAGAAACTTTCACTCACTGAGCAAACTTAAAACAATTGCTTGAATCTATTCAGCTTCACCTCTCTTAGTGGCATACGCATAGTAGAAACTTAAATCCTGATATTTTTTCTGTGTCTACTGCCTTGGAACATGGAAAAAATCTTGAAAAAAATTAATCACTTTGCCTATTTTTGCAAAGCTTGTTCAAAAATCAGCAAGTATTTTTCAGCATGAGTCGCTACCCACATCCCTGTTGCAATTTCATTAGAAACTCTGACTTCTGTTCCTACTCCTCAGTTAGAAGATGAGCAGAAGCCAGCTGTTTTGAGTTTTATTAGAAAACTGTGACGTTTTCAAATGCAACTGTGCATTAATTTTGTTTGGTTGGTTTTTTAAATGAAGATACACCAAAATCAAAACAACTAGCTAATCAAGCATGGGTTAATCAACCCGTGCTTTAGATGACACCATGCAGTCAACTACAGTTGATGCAAGCAAACTGCAAAATAACAACGCTAATTCCTCTTCTGACTTCTAGGGAGTGAACCTTTGGCAAACCTTATAACCAAGCGCCGTTGCCCTTCTGCCTCTCAAAGCTAGGAAAATGGAAGCGGAAAACGGTACCTGGGGAGAAGCTGGCGTGCTCCTGTGGGTGCTGGCTGCCACTGGGCTCCCGCTGCCTGCCTCCCCAGGCAGCCCAGTGCCTCCGTGGCCACGGCTGCCTGCACGGGTCAATGTTTTACCAGGCTGTGAGCAGCTCACTGTCCCACCCTCCTTGCAAACACCCCGTGGGGAAGGCAGTGCCGGGGCCACGGGGGCAGAGCCAGTGCGGAAAATGTCGCCCCTCTTCTACCCGCCCTGTCCTCCACAGGGGAAACAAAGCACAAAAAAAGGGGAAACCTGCTAAGAGGGGGATGTAGAGAAAGCATGCCACGAAGGAAAAAAAAACCCCTACATAAATGGTGCTATTAATAGATAATTTGTGGCAGGTAAGTCATGATAACCTTTCTCCGTATTGTTCTAAGGCTGCGTGCAAGCCTAGGCATGCCTGGCTGAAAGCTGAGAGGGAACGCTTAATTTATGGGAGTACATAAATTTCCAGATAAATCTTTGGCATAAGAGAGCAGTCATTCCAATGACAGCTAAAACTTCAAAAACCAAAATGACAACAAAAAGACCTGAAACGGCATGATAAAATAACCAAAGGGAGCCTAAACACGAAGACGGGGGAAAGAAATGGCCGAGGCAACCTGCAACGGTTTACCTTGCAGGTAGAGGCTCTGCTCCTGCATCTCACCTTCTCGGGAGTGCCTCAGAGTTAAAGCTCTACCCGCGCTAGCCAGAGCTTTCCCATTCCCAGCAAGTTAACAATTACAAGCAGAGGGCAGCTGAAACAGGCTGGCAACCGAGCGCAGCGCTGACAAGGTGCCACTGCCGCTCTCCGAGGAGGAGAGGACAGCTGCCAGGCTTGGGAAGGACTTGGAGGCTGGGACTTGGTGGCTGCTCCCAACCTGAGAGGCCCTTTCTGGACCTGGTACACAGATGTGTGCTCACGGAGGAGCAACAGGAATATCTAGGCTACATTGTGTGTCCTGGTTTTGTGATACTGCCTCGTCTGTCATGGCCTTTCAGTCCTGGTTTGGGGAAGAGTGATTCATTTTGTCTAATATAGGATCCCTGACTTGAGCAGTACGTATTTTAATGCACACGTTTAAGGAGAAAATCTACATCACTGGCTGCTCTAGCTAGTCAGATTAGCTACTAAAACCTGCCACGCAGAGCAACAAGGAGCATGTCCATGTGCTGGGTTTGCTGTTGATATGGGTCTTGCACGGCCTCACACAGGGATCGGGTTGTCCCTGCTCAGTGATGCTGGGCTGAGGGACATCAGCCGAGTCTGGTCAGGTTGGAGAGGCTTTCTCTGCCTGCTGGGCACACTGCAGTGTACTCACGGCTGGCCGGGGGCACAGCTGCGTCCAGCTCACCAGCCGGCCCACACATGTGATGCTGTTTTTCAGTGCAGCAGTGGGCTGTGGCTGGACTCGAGCAGATGTGTCACCGAAAGCAGGAGTGCCTTCCCTGAGCCAGGACTCCTGGGGGGGCTTCCTCAGAGCCCAGGGCGCAGGGCAAGCCCGCAGGGGCTGATGTGTGGCCAGCCGCTGCGGCAACGCGAGCCCTGTGGCTGCAGCCCGTGCTGCATGCCCAGTGCACCCAACACACATGAGCCTGCTCAGCTCTCCAAGGTGCCACCATTTGCTGTGGGTGCTTTCAGGTGTGGTGTCCCTCCTGCCAGTCTGCACTCACCTCCCCTCCCCTTTTGCCTGGAAAAGGAGAGGCAGAAGGGGAATCTCTCACACATTCGATATTTATGGCCACCATGGCGGCAGCCTGTGACTGCCTGGTAGGACAGGCTGTTTGCGTGAGCAGAGAAGGCATATGGACTTCTCTACAGCTGCTGGACACAATCCTGCTGCTGTAGGACAACCTGCAAGACCTGGCAATGTCTTCTGCATGAGCCTTATTAATTCCCAAGCATCAACTTGTATTTCCTCTAGATAAAAAACCCTCACAGCTGCTTACAGCATCTGCTCCCAACCTGTGAGGAAGAGCACTGTGATGAACGCACAGGGGAGGGAGAGACCCATCTTCTTCTGCCAGCTTCTCAGGCTTGCAGCAGGATACTTGCCACATCACGTCAGCCTCTCAGTGCCTCACTGATCCCCCAGCTCTAAGTGGAAATAATAACAATCTGCTATTCCACAGAGCTGCTTGGAGTCTCAGCTGTGGCTATCACCTCTGAGATCCCCCGGCAGAAAGACGGGTCATATCTGAAAGAGCTTATCTGCACTTAAGATGCTGCCTAACCAGCTCCAGGGAGCAGGAACTGCTCATAGCAGTCTTGCTCCCCCTGGTATCGAGAGCTGCTCCCAGAGAGGCAGACCAGGTGGGTGAGGGGGGAGGTCCAGCCATGCTGTTTCTCTCTCCTGCTTGGATAAGGACTCCACTCAAGATCTTTCAGACCTTCCCAACAGAACCTGGGGGGAAGAGATCATGTTTATGTGAAAAGGTCTGCTTTTGGCAACTTGGCGTTTCCTGGTTGCAGAAGCGTTTCAGCAGAAGACTCTGGAGGAGCGCTGCCCACCCATCTAGGTCAGATCTAGATCTTATCACCATTGCATTTCATGTCGTGACACTGCTGGTCCGGTCTCTGGCAAGGCTGGAAACTAAGGCTGCGGTGGTGAGATTTGGAAGTGAAAGGGTGGCACGCTGGTACTCGAGTTATGGAGCCAGCTCAAATTTAGTTCGCCTGGCAGTGTAGACAATGTCACTGCCTGTTACGGGAAGGTTGTACAAATACTCATTTCTCCATGGTGCTAATACTTCTGCAATGCATGTTAGCATGTTACAGGCCTGAGAGAGTCAAATTGTGTGTAGTATTGACCTACCGAGGCCAAAGGAAGAGAAACTCAGTTATCAGTCATAGCTGCCAGGTGTAGCTACCACAGAAAAATGATGGCTCTACTATGGTACAGCTGAAGTTGTATCATGTCACCCTGAACAAATAGAACAGTGGACAATTTGATGGGTCTTCCCACTAAATCTGCCCTTGTAGATAAGCTGATATAATGCAATGGAAACCAAACATTTTTTTCATTGTTACAGAAGCAATAAGAAAAAATAATTATCTTCTCTACACAACTCTGTATAGCTACCACCTTGTGAAAACTCAGTCTTTCATTCACACAAGCTTGTGCAACCTTTTCTCTGGTTTTCAGAGATTAACCTCTAAATGAAAATAATCCAAAACTTTGTAAGAAAGTGATAGCAGTAGTAATTTTTATAGGGTGTTACATCTGAAAGCAAGTTGTGAATATGAACGACTGGATTAAGTACCGTTGTGAGGCATTTCCCTGAAGTGTTGATGCTTTTGGCTCTTCAACAGGCTGGGGTAGGCTGATGTAAAGTAATTTCCCAAAGGTCACGCAGCAAGACAGTACCACGCCTGCAGTCAGCTCTGCAGGTATCATTGCCCGTGTTCCTGAAATGAGTGCCGTCAGCTTCTGGCCAACCTGAGTTTAACACGCTTCTCCTTATTTTCCACTCTCAGAGATGAGGTTTTCACATCCGAGGGCTCAGAGAGAGGCAGATGCTTCTCAGGAGGCCAAGGCTGTCCCTGTGTCGCCCGGTCCAAAGTTCCCTGAACCACGCTTTCGCAGATAACCAGGGGTGGGTTTCTGATTAATGCACCGCTGACAGGAGAGACTATGACCTACGGAAACTTGGCGTTTCAGTCTCTTCTCAGCGCGCAACCTTTGCAACAGAGCACAGATTTCAAGGGCAACGTAACACTTGTGTATTTGCTTACTGCAAATGGAGGAGGTGCTGGGTTGTACAGCACACAGACTGTAAAGTCAAACATTAATTTAGTACAGACAGACACCGTATAACTTCAGGCTGGCTTGGGAGCAAGTAAAGTAAAAGATATGGATATTAAAAGTGAAAAAGCACCTAAAATTTACAGGCTTTTGGGCAAAGCACTTTCGAGGAAACACCAATTTACTTATGAAGTTTTAGCAGCCCTAACAATAAATAGATCAAACAACAAAGCTAAGACGTGGGGATCAGGTAACAGAAGGGGAAATTTCTGTGAATCTTAAGTGGGGTTTAATTTTGTTCCCATTCTCTTTCAACAGATGCATTTGTATTTCATCCTGCATGGCAACACTCGCTTTGGAAAACAGTACAGGCAGATCCAGAGGGGCTACTGTGGCAGCTTTGAAAACTTCATGTTCCCAGTAAAGAACCTCCTGTATCTGAGCACATGATGCTGTCAGGAATATGTTCAGACCCATCCCTAAGGAGCGTGTCGAAACCACCTCCCCAGGAAATACTGGAACAGCACCGATTGCCTCTGACGGGAGCTACGTCCCCTCCTCTGGAGCAGAAGGACTAGCAACTACCTGCTGCAAAAGAAACAGGTGGGAGGGGAAAAATAATTGCTGTGAGCCGTGGAAGATCTTTATCGTACAGGAAAACAGCAGAGATGTCAAGCGTGAATTGAAGGGCTCTTCAGCAGTGGCCTGAAGGTGGCAGACATGAGGACATCTCCCCAGCTGTGGCTTTGGCTGGGTGTCTGGGCTCTCGGGAATTGTACCTGGCCGTGCCAGCAGTGCAAGAGCTACAGCCCTGCAATACCTACTCATCCCTTTGGTCCATAATTTAGTATCTTGTGCTGAGATTTCAGAGCAAAAAGCCCTGTAGATCGTCATCTACTGCAGAATGAGTCCTCAGCACTGGACAGACAAGATACTCCTCCAGATGATAAGAGGAAAGAGATAGCAAGGGAACTATTTACAAAATGCTTCTGCTAGCTGATCCCAGAGCTGTTTTGCTAGTAGTTTCACTGGGCAGAGTTTCAGTCATCACTATTCCCTTGGAGGGAACAGACCTTGCAAAATACATGAGATATGTAAGAAAACTTGCTCACAATTCACAGAGAAACTGGATGTTGATGGAAAATAATATTTGCAAGCAGTTTCTGTAGAGCTGATTTGTTAAACACCTGGCTAGCAAAGAATGGGCAACACTGATAGAAAATCATATAATGCCAGGCTAGAAAACTCCCTATAAAAAAGAGGCTTTATTCAGAAAACAAACCACCCCGTCCCACCTTTCTTGTTTACTCCCTTATTTCCAGCTTTTTTGCAAAAATAGTATTTCAAAACCTTATCATCCAAAGCTTTCAGGGAGAACTGCCTATTTTTACTTTATCTGTGTTTTGTATGACCACACTGTGCTAGTGATTTAGCAACTTCACACTGCAGACAAATATTTCAAAATATTCCCTTCTTCATAGCTGTTCAACCGCTTTTACATGTACTGCTGCATTGCATGATGCCACCCCCAGTCACGCTTAGGAAAGGATCGTGTTGGAAAGGTGATGGTTTAAAATCAAGATGTTTATTCCCCATGGGTTTGATTTTAGTGCAAAAGTCCCTCACCTAAGCTGCTTTTGGGATTTCCCTGATGTGACAATTACTGAACAGTGAGAATCTCAGGCTTGGGCTTCGATGGTGCTGGTTTAGTCAGGATCCTCACTGGGCAGTCGGGTGGTCTCTGTGGTTTGGGTGCTTGAGTGACACCCCCATCGCATCCCTGGTCCCTCATGTCTGCCTGTGCAGGCTGGGAGTGGAGGAGCAAAAGGGGAGGTTGGCAGTGGTCTGGGGGGAGACGCCCCCAGGAGCACGCGCGGCACCAGGAGTGCCTGGCAGGCACATCTGCTCTGGCCCGCCATCGGGATGGCACTGGGCGCGCATAACAGCATCCACAGTGCATTGGGGAGCGCGACAGAAAGGTACCCTGGCGAAGCTGGAGAGGTTTTCAGCTGCAGCAGAAATTATTCCTACTTCAGGAGGAAAAACAGAGCGCGTTGAACCATAGTTTTAGAAGAACCCACCTCTCACTTCAGCACCAAAATAAGCCCGAGCCAAAACTGGAGCCCCATAGATTACCTGGGCACAGGTGTCACAAGAGGAGTTGCAAAGAGCAGAGAGATTTTATAAATCAGATCCTTTCCCAGGGAGGTTGGCGTGGCAGCCGCTACCTCTCAGACCGCGCTCAAGCACTGCAAACACCAACCCAGGACACCAGGCTTCCCAAGCGCCAAGCGACCTGCAGCAGCTGGGCAGGGTCTACAAGGAGTCCCTTGCAGTGGGTGCCATTTGCCACACAAATGTGCTGCCAGATGCAAAGGACAGGTAGAAAAATGTGTTTTGGGGCTGAAGTATTTATACATTTCTCTGACTGTTGCTTACAATACGTAAAAGTTTGAAAAATTAAACAATCCTAATATCAGTATAGTGTTTTTACTAATTTTCTCCTTTAAAGGGGTACTACTAGGAAGAGAGACTTCTTCCACTTACATTTCAGTTAAGACATTTTTAATTATTTGGTTAACTACACGTATTATGCATATGAATTAAATAATTATAAGCCACAGCCTGGTACATGACTTTCCCCCCCGCCCCGTAGTTCCTTTAAGATAAGAATAAAACTGTTTATTTTACATAGGAGAGTACTTGTATCAAAATCTATGGGCCATCTGCTTATCTCTATATATCTATGTATCTATTATCTCTCTATCAAGACACATTAGGTTTTAAAGTGCTTTAGGAGATCCGACTGGGTATGTGGAGCTGTAAAAAGTAAGAATTTCTAATAAAAGAGAATAAATGTGTTGCTAACAATGCCTTAATTCTACTTTCTTGGGCTTTAACATTGGAACTGAAACCAGCCTGTAGCTGTTTTAGCAATGAGCAGTCTTCTTAGCACTGTCCTTAGTGCCTTATGTTAAATTTGGGCAAATATTTGCCATTAAATTCAGTGCCTAACATTTGATGACACGAAACATCTTCATCAGACTCCGCAAGTGCAGCTAGTTGCTTTGAATGAACCCCAGGAGATAAGTAACGTTTCTATTTAAAAATAATGCTTAAGAAGATAGTATATACGGAGATTTTATAGCTGAATGGAAAAGCTGGGACTGAATCAGCCTTTCCAGCAGATACTGCCAAGTAGATGAACGGAATATTTTTTGTTCTTATTTGCTTTGCTGAGAATCTCAGAGGAGATATTGATACAGATCTCTGTGAGGCCAGTTCCTGAGGACTGTACTTAAGTATTTGGAAGCTATTTTTTACTGCTTAATTATCTCCATGCAACCAAAAACATCCCTCAGCTTCAGCACACAGATGCCTTTTACAGCACATCCACCTCATCAGCAAATTCAAGGCACAAGAAAAAACATTTGTAGATGAGTGGGATGAAGGTCTGAAGGGCTGATCCACACAGTGGACCTCTTGCTTTGTCGTTTTCCTACCATCTGCCCATGAGAGGTGTCCGGCTGCCTCTTGCTCCTCTCTTTTGGGGGAACCCCAAGGTGGAGGGAGGCTTCCTGAAACAGAAACAGCTTGAAGGGAGGAGGGTACCTAGAGGTAGCAGCGTGGCTAAGACATGGCTGGAGCTAGAAGGGCAACCACAAAAATGCAAGGAAGATGGAGGGTGCTTAGGATGGAGTCAGGGACTTGATAGTTGTCTGGAAGGAAGCTAATAGAGAATCACAGAGATTAACAGGCATCGTTCAGGAGGAACAGGAGTTGTGAACTGCTTACAGGGTGGGTGATAGCTGGAAAGGAAGGTGGGGTAGAGCTGGAAGGCATCTTGCTTGTAGAAGAGATGAGAGGAAATCCATAATTTCTAAAGGGAAAGAAAAAATAGGATGGGGCAACCCAGCTGCTTGGGTGAGGTAAGGTGTTTTGGACAGACAACTAATGAGACATAGTAATGCTTGTGAGAAAGGAGAAAATGTATGATCTACAAGGAGAAAATGAGGGTTGAATTGGAAAGAGGAAGCAGTAAATACAGAATTTACAAAGGCTGGCTCTAAAGAAATGTGAACGAGTCAGGTAAAATAATAGTGACATATCCAAAAGGATAGCTAGTCCCTGGATGAAGGAAGAATTGGTGGGTCATCTGCTTTCAACCCAGGCATTTGGCGCTGCTGTGCTGGCTGCTGGAAGACACACTGGCACAAAGGTGAAAGAGATGGAGTCCACCTAGAGAGAAAAGAGCCAGAGGTGACAGCACAACAGAGCCTGACCGCAATAAAACCGGGAGGTTAAGGCCAAAATTACTTGTGTGGTGGAGCTCATCCTAGGGCAGGGGTGAAAGGAGGAGTGGAAACTGGACGGGTAACGGTTCGGAAAGAAAAATGAAACAACGAACCTTTTTCCTGTTTATGATAAAAATAGCCCCAAGCAGATTTTTCTTACTTATTAAAAATCTCCACATAAAAGGAGGCTAGGAGAACCAGCAATACCCTCTCTACAGTAACTACATCACACGTGCAAATAAAATATGTTGCTAAACTTGTTTTTTCCTATGCAAGGACTAAAACCAGATACCATTTACTCCTATGCACACACAGCCAGTAACACTTTACGCTTGTGGTGTTCCCACCTATTGCATGAAAGCTGAAGACCTGAATAACACAATGTCCTGTACCAGAAAACTGCAGCATTTAGCCAGTGTATTAGTTTCCCGAAGCAGTTTTACGGTATTTCTATTTTTTAGATCTTCCGTTAACACTCAAAGTGGATCTGTTTTTCCATGCAAAGGAATGATTTAAGAGGAAATCTGTAATGCCTACTCTGGCAAGCACATTGATGCATCTTCTGAGATCGGTGGTAAATTGCAACTCGTGCACCAAATGATCTGCAATCCAGCTGTCCTGAGGCTTGCAGCGTGGCTAGTGGGAAAATCCTGATTCAAACTCCCAAGTTATAAAACCCATCTTGCTCCTACGCACGTTTTTATAATTCACAAACCTTTCACCATATTCTGCAAAATTCACATTGTAACCTTTCAGCTTACACAGACACTATTTTGATAGCTGACATACAGTACCCTGCTCTGCTCGTTACTGTGAAACTGGGAGCTGTTGGATACGTGTATTGTACTGAAAAAAAGTGCTGTCTATTTTTAAGCACAGGTGCAGCTATTTTTTGTTAGCTGGGTCTCAGTCCGGCTTACCTGCAAGCTAGACTTCAGATTTGAGGCTTGCATTTGATTTATGTTAAAACTGGAATTACACAGTTTGCTCTCACTAACCTCTGCACAAGATAGAGGGACTTTCAGGACCAGCTTGTTCTTGCAAGACTTCTCCTTTGTTAGAACAAAGCCCCTCTGAGGACAACAGTTTGCATTTGAGTTGAGCTGCATCTGTACTAGAGCCAGATCTTTGGCTTTGTGGATTCAGAAAGGTCCCCTAAACAGTAAGGATTCCAACACCTGGAATGAAAGGATGCATTTGATTCAGCACAGCTCTGTTATTCCATGTGGATATGGGGTTATGTTTTTCAGAGTACTGAAGCTTTGCCTGTGTTGTGCACTCCTAGATGGGTCATTTTTATGGTACTGCACGTCAGTCATGGATGGCTAGATTTTTTTGGTTTCTTATACACGGAGGAATAGATGTGTGGAAACCGTTGTTCTGGTAACATACATTCAGAGAACTAAATGGATGCTACAGACCATTGTGAAGAGAGATGACAAATCGTATTTTGATGATTACCAGCACTCCAAGCACCACCGGATTATGAGAAAGGTCTTAAAAGATGCCTTAGGAAAGATTGTTAGGTGGCTGTCTAACAGTGACCCCACACTAATAAAATATCAAATTCCAGACCCGAACAAACCTGGCAATGTTGAGAAGTGTGAGAATGGTATTGCAAACCTGAAAACAGGATTTTTTCATGATTGATTGTACTTTCCTTTTTCTTTTGCAACTTATCACCTGAATCTAAACCCAAACTTGATTGGTATTTTTGAATAATCCCGAAGTATTGTGCAGTGATAGTCAGTATTTCATATTACAGTTACACCCTTGTGGGCTTTTAAATGCTAATAATGGTTTACACTTGCACAGGCTTTTCCTTGAAGGAATCCCAGCCCACTTGCTGAAGTATTTTCACATAGCGTTTTCACCTTCTCTGATACACAGTCACCTCTGACGAAGCACACAGTGTGAAATGATTAAAGCTAGAAATTTAAAAAAATACTGGGTTTCACTAAGGTTACTGGGAGCATTTTGAGAGATGATAGAACACATTCATCTGATCTCATGCATTCGCCGGCTACTTGTTAAAAATTTAGGAAAGGCTACGCTTGGGAAACTGAGCGTCTTCAGCACTTTTAAAGATTTTCTTCTTACTAAGGTAGCAGCAGCAAGCACCATTCATCCTAGGAAAAGTCAGAAAGCTCTCATCTATTTCATTATTAAAATAAAAAACAAGGTTCTAGATCAAGAATACCATTTCCATACCCTCGCCCATTGCTCAGGTAGGACATAGGGACGTACGGCTGCTTGAGAGTGAAGAACTGTGAAGGATGAGAACAGGTCCAACACAACAAAGCAATTTCTCTCCTGTGTTTGGTTTGGGGCCAGCCAAGGCTGCATCTGCAAATTTCCTATTTGCCACTTATAGTTGCTTCACTAAAACTAATAATTTATCTCCTGTTAGACACCGGGTCTGCCTAAGCCAAGGTGAGAAGTGCTATTGCAGTGTCTTTTACAGAGCTACGGCACGCAGCCAGTGAGAGCCTCCCCTACCAGCCGGCACCACCTCTGACCAGCCTCATTCCTCTCTGCAAGCTCATTTCTCGGTTGGGGCACCAGTTCAAGAGCTGGACTTGAGAGCCTGCCACCAGGGCGGATCTGCTGTGGTCCTCCCCCACCATGGCGTTTGCTTCCAGCGTGGCCGGGAGGATGCTGGGAGGGCGGCAGGCAGCTGGGGAGCGCCCCACCGCCCCGGCCGGGCTGAGCCGTAACCCCAGCACATTTAGGGGAAAGGTAAGGTGTTTCTTCATGCCAGGCTTCTCTCAGGAATGAAGGCAATGGCGTGTTGGAACAATGTCACTCCTAGATACAAACAAGTGAGGGCAACTCAGCCAGTACAAATAAACAAATAGCAGCACAGAAGGAAGAGAAATTGTGCCTTTTGGATTTCCTGCTATTCTTCATGTGCGCATTTGACGCTTAGATGCTATTTCGATGGGTGCTACAGTTCACTTAGTGATTAAATCCCAATTACTGAGCCCATTTCTACTTCTTGGCTGATGCCACTTTATTGATAGGTTGAATACAGTTTCATTTGCTTGCGGGTAAGTAAATCATCAGTGTCAATCAACATTTTCTTACGGTGCTAAGCCCACAAAAAACATGCACCAGGCAGAGTGGTGATGAATATAAGCCTCTGGGATCACACCGTGTGTGAGCCTGAAATTCCAGGCTATGAATCAGTCTGTGGACTGTGTGGCAGAGCCTGCAGTGATCCTTTGCAAAAAATTGCACGTGGATTAACACTCCCTGAAACTTCCTTTTCGTCAGCACGTTAGTCAACGTTTTGAGTGTTAGCATCTTGCTGATTGCATTCTTTGTTAGGGAACAGAAAATAAAGTGGTAGCTTGCAGCTCCTTTGGCATGCAGATCTTCCATCCATGATACTGTATCTCCGAGGGGAAGAAAGGAAGGAAAGAAGGATTTAAAATCCCAGAGCTGTACCAAGGAATTGCTGCTGTTTAAACAGAGCTCCCTCCCTCCCTGCGCTACTCGTGATGCTGCTGGTTATCAGGAGCTCTGCAAGCTTCTGGGCTTCTGCAGCCAGCAGAGCTGCTGGTGGGTATTCTGAGGGAATTTATTACTAGTGAGCGAAGAGTCTAATGTGTCACATGCCCTAGGTTAGCGTCCCTTGGGTGCCATACAGGACAAGCCAACACATGTCCGTTTAGTCCTGGAAGATCTGTTCCTTCCACACTGTAACTGGAAATGGAGGCAAGGGGGTTTTATTGCCTTAATTCTGCCAAAATCCCTTGCTTGCCATGTCTAGGCCCATATGAAGTACTGTACGCAAGCAAGGAAAGAAGATAAATTATGTTCCAGAGAAGGTGAAAGGAATTCCGCATGGCCTCGTTAAAAATGCATATCCCTGGGAAATAGATTTCTAGAAATTAAGTTTTTTGCTGATTTCATTCCAGTTGAGTGAAGAAGGAAATGGTGGGACTATGGCAGTCGCTCAAAAAGAAGTTTCACCCCTTTCATACTATTGGTGACATTCTTTCAGAAACCTGTGTCTCCAAGGTCTTTTTTGCCTTGTGACTAAGATGCAGAAGCAATATCCAAGTTAAATGCCTGCATTTCTAACCGAAAGAAAAATGATACAGTGCTCAGTCATGCAAACTAACCTATCAGTCAGAATCCACTGAGTTGTCTGGGATATCAGATTATGATTTGAGACAACTTATTTTAACCTAATGAGTCTGCATTCTTCGTTAAAGCAAATTAGCGTAATTCCACTACAGTCAAGGTAGCTGTACTATTTCACATATGTTCTTACACTGTGCTTATCATCTGAGGGCCTTACAGCAGAGCTTTAAGCAATGTGACTAATACTAGGAATAAGTTGCTTTATCCCCTCTGAGACAAAAACCTAAAAACGCTATAGCAGTTAATACAACTTAAAAAATGCAGATACCATTTATAAAACTTTTTAGAAAAGCCTGTATCCCAGGCAGTACAGATATGTACAGATCTCAAAAAAAACCCCATATGAAAACACACCCTAACTCCCTGCAGTCACAGAAAGGAAATTCACAGCTTACGACGACATGCATTTGTGCACATATTTGACACTTGTTTTTTGCATGCATGTGTGCACAAAAATCTGCAGTATCACTTTAGTTGCTTTTAAAAAATAATTTAAAAATAATTTCTAAATTTGTTATTATTTTTTTTAAATTAAAATTTATTTAAATAATTTTTTAAACATTTCCTAAGCAATAGGAATATCAGAGTGATTTTTTTTTCTGATTTCATAACATATATTGCTTGTACTGTGCCACACTGGCACTCAGATTATAAACCTACAAAACACAGTGGGCCAGAATCAGCTGGTCAGTCTCCCCTCCTCACAGCTTCAGGCTTTAAGGCGATGGAATTGCACTGATGTAATATGCTTTAACAAAGCGCTCATCATTGCTGCAGTATAAAAGAGGGGGATAAATAATGCTTTTTTTCCCTGGTGGTCTGAAGATAAGCAAGTTGTTAATTTAAACTACTGAGTATAACGTTTCCTGCTCTATGTTCTCAAGCACAAGGACAATACAAGTTTTGCTGTATTGCTGTGAAGGGTGTTTTACTTATTTAGAGGATAAAGGAAGAATTTGGGGTCATTTGTTAATCCAGAAGCTTGCAAAACTTATTTTAGTTTCATAAATGAAATCGCAGAGCTGAATTCTGAGTCTTCCTGTGCACAGAAAGAGGGACAAAAGGGGGTAGAGGACACAGAGAAGAAGGTGCTTTCGGCTAAGTCAATCTTGTCAGGCAAGTTGAACAGGGTTAAAAAACCTTCCTAGTGTAAATAACTGGGAACACTACAGCACATGTGGGTAGTATGGATTCAAAGAGCTTAGCCTGCATCTTACTGGGCCCCCAGCCAACATACACCATCATGCAATGCTCCTGCCACTGAGCCCTACTGTCTTCCTCTGCATCTGGTACCTATAGTCATGGTATAGCTGAGGGAGTGACCTACCTCCCCACAGGTACTGTGGTACCATTGCTCCCTGCAGTGCTCTCCCCTCCAGCTCAGGCACAGATGGGAACAGAGAGCACCTTGAATTCATCTACACATCAGAAAATCAGCACAAAATTTGTTCACCATCCAAATAAAAACATTAAGAACAGTGTTATTATTTCAGATTTTTGGGGCTCATGTAGCACAGTAATCTGTTGCAGCAATGACCACAAACTGAGCCCTACAGAAGAGCAAGAGCAGGACAAACATATGTGATCTTTCCTGCAAGTCCTCTTCCAGCCTCCAACCACTTTCAGCTCAGGGGACTCCTTGAGCCTGATGTAGTTTGCCCAGTGGTGGACCTCTCTTCCAAGTACTTCCCTTGAATGCCTGCAAAAATATCTGCAATTATCACACCCTTTGGCAAAGAGTTTCACAGATCTAGTATTTGCTGCATGAAGAAATATCTTCTTTTGTTCTGAAAATGGCTTCCACAGCTTTATTTAACAGTTCCTGCCTCTTGCATTGGAAGAGACACTGAGCAGCCCACCCCCACCCACCCTCTCCACACCACCTGGGATTTTATAGTCCTGAATCAAAGAGACACCCCCCAGTGGTCTCTGCCTGAGCCTGAGCCTACTCAGACAGAAGCTGAGTATCACACGCATGCTTTGGCTGCTCGTTTCCAAGGGATTAGGGAATTTACTAAAATGTTCTTGTTGCCCAGGCTCGCTGCACATCCTCACTGCAAAACTTCACCCCACACTCACTGGTTGGACATTGAACATGCAGAATGTAACATTCATGCAAAGCTTGGTGTGGGCCAATGATCCCAAATATGTAATCGCCAGTGTGTCCATGCTCTAGCAAGACACGTAGAAACCCACCATCCTGCTTCGGTAATGGATGTCCCAACCACCTACAACACACCGTGCTCAACGCATGAGGTGACCATGAATTCCAACACCTGCCCTCCACGGACACATCTGCAGGCAGACCTGCCCTGCAGGAGTGCTCATTCAGGGAACTCAGATTGCTAAAATAAAGCATGAATGTTTCTAAAATTAAATGGACATTTGGAAAAAATAGGGTTCTGTCTTTATCTAGTCTCCATTTCAGCCTACTTCTCATGAATATTGTGTATTATTTTCTCCTTGCATGTTGGTTTTATGGAGCCTCTGCAGCTTTGTTGCACAGCTCTCAGGTGTGCAACATCTCTCATCTACTTGCTAATTTTTCCAAAGATACCAGTTTCAGCGGCTCTTGGTACTCCGTGAAGTAGAAGATTTTGCTTTATTTGGTGTACTACACTTGGGCTATTAAAGCTAAGATCCCTGCATTATTTAGATGTACTTGCTAGCTTTTAGTTATACTACCTGACACTTAGGACGTGAACCATATGGCTACCTGGTTTTTCTCCTGTACTGGGACAGGAGGGCATTTTTAATTGTTTACAGCAGGGGCAGCTCATCATAACCACATCTGTAAAAAACAGCTTGGCCAACTGTATTCCTCACAGGTCCATGTGTGCTAAGGCATCCCAAGAGCACATTGTGCCCTGCTAGCTAGGCAGACCTTCCAGGCACCTGCTCCCCTGCTGAGGCAGGGCCACCCAGCTCTGAGAGTTAGCACTGGCATCCTAAAGAGGAGCAGCTGGAGCCAGGAACAAATACGTGGAGAATGTGGGGACAAATGTATCAAATACCTTAGGTTAATTGGCAATCAGTTAAAGCTGATGTCTAGGCAAGCTCTGAGTATGTTGCAAAGTCAGGGCTGAAAATGGTAGATGCTGAGGGCTCACCTCTCTGCAACTTTAAAGTTAAAGAGAAGATGCTGATATTATTTCTCAATTATTTACTTATTTATTTCTACTATGTTTTGAGATGTTCCAAAGCAAGTTTAAGATGAGAACAGAGGCCAAAAATAACTGCACAGCAGCCCCCTTGATGGGGGTGACTTGGTCAGTGTCACTCCTACTGGCATGGGTGTTTTGAGAACTCTATGGTGTCAGACACAGCAGAGGAAGATTTTACAGCTGGAAAAGTGCAACGAAGCGATATCCCTGCTAGCTACCACTCCTATTCTTCCCCTCCAGTATCAGCTGATGACAATATTGCTCTTGTTTCCCCCAGAGACCTGCCTGAGGGGCAGTGCTAAATGCTCCACGTAGCCCCACAGGATCCCTGCTGAGAGACACTGCTGCAGAAACAGCCTGAACCAGAGAATCACTTCTGTATGCTCACAGGTGGGCTTTGCAAGGCCATGGCCCTGGTCCTGCAGCAGAGCTAGTCTCAAGTTAATAATTACATGTTTAGCATATTACAGAAGCATTCACTCCTCCTTTTTCACCGGTGTCCATTCTTCCGTTTTGTGATAGCCACTCCTTTTCTCATTTGATTTCATGCGCCGCAGGAGCACAGGTCCCATGGGCATCAGCGTTCCCTCCCCAGTCTTGCCTGCCCTGCAGCAGCGGTCCCATGCTTCCTGGGTTAGGACCCATATGCTGCTGGAGCAGCCTTTCTTCTGGATTCAAATTACTAAGATCAAAAGTTCAGCAGGTTCAATCCTCACTCGGTCTGTGAAGGTGTTTATTTGTTCCGGTGACTTGCCAGGTCTTCAGCAGTCCTACCAAACCCACAAGAAGATCCTCGGCTCTCTTCAGAGCTGGACTGACTTGTGCAAGCACAAACCGAGGGGCTGCTTTGGAGGGAGAGCAGAGACTGGGGGCTAGCGAAGGATCACGAAACACGGAACATTTGGAGCCGGCAAGTTACCATTAAAGAATGCTGCCCACTTATGTAGAAAAACTGGGTGCCAGCCGCTCACCGACCCTGTTATTCAAGTTCTGCAGCCTGCAGGAAAGGGCTTCTAGAATTAGCTCTACCAGTCTGGTGGTGAGACACCTCTGATGTCTGAAACGGGTTTGCCTTGGGGCTGTTAAATACCTGCTCCATGTGATTGGGCTAATTAAAAGTTTTTAGCCAAACAAATCCCTGTTTGTGAAGGTATAAAAGCTAAGAGGATTAGATGTTAGTTAAACTAGACATAACTGAGAAACAAAGTTGTTGCTGTTAGTTCTTAAAAATGCTACCCTAGTGCGTGTGGGTGAAAGGAGTGGGTAACAAAATTAATCTGTGAAACAAAAGTCTCAGATGACAGTTAAATCAGGTATATTCCATAGAAAAAAGTGTCTCCCTTGAATTCAATATTGCCACGTTACAGGAGAAGACTTTGTTCTGCACACAGAAGGCAAAACCAGCTTTAATTAAAATTGTTTGATCTCCAGTATTCTTCTTGTAAAGGAAATGTAGATATTTTCTATTATTCTATACGTTTACTACCTTAGCCCTTCGGGTATACACATATATAGAAATAGCGCCAAAAGCCGGCTAAGGACAACGTAACTCCAAACTTTCATCAGAACGGTTGTCTGCTACTAAACTGAGAAAGCATCTGAGTCTCATTCCTGTTGTACTGACCAGCTGGGAAGTCAGTGGCTCTCAATGACTTCCCACCCTGTCCTTCCAGGGGGTCTTGGTTATAAAGAATTGGCTTCTTTTGTGTTTCCACAGGAATCAGAAGTCAACTGTTTTGTTCCACTGATAAGGAAATGCTTGCAATAGCATCCCTAGTAAGGATAGATTAGGGAAAATGGAATTTAGATCCACAGCATATGTGTGTTCCCTCCCTACTAAAAAAACCCAACAAAAACAGGCCATTAGAGCCTCCCCCTCTGAAAACACACTTGTAGGCCCACTCGGAAATTCTTGACGTTATTCCCAGTGAGACTGTTCTGTTTGGCAGCAGCCAGCAGCCCTCACCATCAGCATCTGCTGCTACCTGTCCTTTTGCCTTGTTTCACCGCTTCTTCCTGGGCAGACATCCCACAGATCACAGGGTTTTATCTTGATGGCTCGGTTCTCCCCTACCAGCCTCATTCTATAACACTTGCTAATGCTGGTAGCACTAATTATACTTTTATTTGAACGTAAATACTTTGCCTGGGGACACAATAAGTATACACCTGATCTTGGAGCCTCTGAAAGAAGGCCGTTGTGCTGATCAGTGCCAATAAGGATGGGGGAGATGTAAGAACTACCTCCACAGAAGTAAATTGAGGTAAATCACGTCAGCGAGCGTTTCTGGGCGCTGGAAACTGATTGCACCCTTTAAGGGTCAGAACAGCCCCTGACACACTTTGGACCCATGCCATTTAAATACCACTCACCCAAACCAGAGGGCAAATACTGCTCTCCCAGGCACAGGCCGGGGGTTAGGATGAGTTCTGGATCGTTCCTTACACGCAGTTTGGGTGCAGCCACTCAGTTTTGGCGGGTGAGAGAGCATCCTCCTCTGGAGGCAATCAGCCTCCATGCCAAGGAACGATTCTGGGCACGTTTAATTTACTAGCAGACATGTAGCTAATGGGGAAGAGAGAGAGAAAACCAAACTCCTTCTTTAACAACCAAAATACAGAAATCTTTTACATCTGGAAATATTGAGGCAGATGATCAAAGAATTAGCACTGCAACAAGTTTGTACTGCCTGCAGCTAGAAGAACTGCTCTCTATGGAAGCAGGAATGTGGTTGAGCCTGCAAGAACGCGATAAGGGATCTATACCTAACATTTTTGGATGGTCTGCATATGTCAAAGGTACGTTTCCACGGAGCTGAAAGAGCATTCAGGATTAAACATGTGTGTAAAAACTTCCTACTCAGACTAGCTGAGGATGGCTTGGCCATCAAGTGCCAGTGCCACATCTTTACGCCTTATGGGAAGGTGAAAGTATCAAAAGCAGAGGTGTGTAAACAACCTTTTTTCTTTCTATCACAAATTGACCCTGGAAACAACAATAACAAAAATTCTTTTTTCTTGCCATTCTCAACAAAATAAAAAAATAAATTTCAGTTTGATTTTTTTTCTGTAGTGCTTTTTTAGAATTTCCTACACTTTCCACATAAGGTGCTCCAAATTGAAAAGCAGAAATATTTTCCTTGGAATTTTTATTTTTACACAGATCAGATCATTTTGCAAACTTCACTCAAATTTACAAGTAGTCTTATTTTTACAAGATCTTCACTTTTTGGTAACTGTGTACACAATTTTTTTTTCCCCAGCAGGAATCCTGATGAGCTTGCATATTGTAAGGAAAAAAAGTACAGGTATGGATTTCTATGCTGATGTTTCATCACATGTGTGGGCTGATGCTGGCTGTAGGTATGAAATACAAATTTAGTATATACAGATGTTGCTGATCTAGTAGAAGAATTAAATAACACATCTCCTGGCCCTTTTACAGAAGGATGATTCAAGCAATCCGTAGGTTCCTAGGCTGCTGCACAAGATCACAGCCCGATCACACGTGTATTATGGCATAAATAGATGAATAATAGCAATTGCATTTTCAGTCCCACCCACATTTCATCTTATTTTTTAAAATCACATAACACCTACACACAATGCTTGGCTAAGACTGACAGAGTACAAGAAAATCAATATATTGTTTTCTGTGTTTGTGTATCTCAGGAGGAAATAATAGCTGGGGTTTCTTTTTCCTTTTTTTTTTTTTTCTTCTTTTAAGGAAAAAAATCTGAGAAAACAGCAGGCCAGTGGTGAAAGCCATTAGTTGCCATGGGATTTCAAAAGGTAAGTCCTTGCACAAGTGCATGTGGGATTGGACTGGAGTGGGACACATTTGACCTACTCTAAAATACTGCTGCCTGGCTTCCCAGTCAGGCTGCGGATGGCTCTTTTGAGAACCTTACCTCTTTTGAGAACTGGAAGAGTATTGCCCTTGACTTGAATGGAGGCAGGATCAAGCCCTACCCAGCAAGTTTCATACGCTACATGTCGTATGTGCATGCCAGCATTATGCAACGGGGTGAAAAATGAAAACCTGTCAGGCACAGAACTGGTGCACTCAAGGACATACTGTTATTTGTTTCGCAGCTTTGCCATTCTAACAGGGATTAACAATGTGCCATTGATAGCTGCCATGATAAAGTCAACCAAAACGCCTCTTTTTTTAACTTTCAGAACATGATCTAAACTTCTGAGGCAAATGGCTTGCTCGGCCTCAGGATTTTATTTAAAAAAAAAAAAAATTAAACTGAGAAAGCATTTACTTTTTCCAGCCTTCTCTCTCCGATTTTCCCCTCCTTCGTCCCCCAGCTAACACAGCAGCAGATTGAAATCACCTCCCAATTCCTTTATTATTTATTTTTTCAACCAAGTCTGTAGGTATTGTAAGTTGCCAACCTTTGCTTTCTGGAAATTCTTTGGTGTATTACTGCATAGCAGAGTGGTGTGACAAGGATAAAGAGATTAGAAGTAATTTCATATAACTCCTTCTGTCAAAATCTGCAGAGGGCTTTTACTGGTAACTCCGAGTGTTGCTGAAATTCTTCATTAAAAACTTTCAATACACAGGCAGGAAATCTCTAAGCACTAAGACACAGAGTAACCAAAACAGAGGGAGAGAAGGAATATTGACTCAAAATCCAAACAGAGAGAGAATACAAAGGGAAAAAACCTGCTCAAGTACAACAGTAATAATGCATGTTATCTCCAAGGGGGTTGATGCCAATTCAGCTTTGAAAGCCAGAAAACCACGTGCGGATTTTCACCAATTTCAAGTAATTAGGCATAACCAGTGCAGGCACAGGCTCTCCTTGCCACCATTAGACAGCCGAGGCGGCTGCCAGCTGCTGCTGGATGGTCACTACTGCAGGCTGCAGTGGCTCCCACAAAATGCAGGCTGTGTTTTTCCTATACATTGTACCATCGTACAACCTATATAGGCACAATCTGGCCAGCAGAGCTTGTTCAGGACTTCCTCCCCCAAGTGAAATAGATTCTCCCATGGCAGGGCATTTGCCAGTACAACTGCAGATTCATGAGGAGGTTTTCCTGGTAAGGTGGTCGGGTATGATCCCTAGTTTTGTTTGTTTGGAGGGCAGAACAGGGAGATGGAGTAAATACGATCTGGCTGACACAGCTGGGCCAGCCAACACTTGCACCGTAGACCTGACCAAAGCTTTGAAGATGAAAAGAAGGCGGCTTGCATTCTCTATGATTGTCCCACTAAAAGAACAGAAGAATGGGCAGACATGAAATGATAATGTCAGTCCTGCACTTTTTGAAAAGTTATCATCGTGTGTTATAAAGCTATCTCATGCATTGCAGGTCCTCCTCAAAGCTGGTGACCTTGCAAAAGAACAGAGAAAGAGCCAATGAGCATGGGCGCAGGCGCGTCAAAGGGAACGGACCATTACCACGCTGGGTTAGAAGAAGAGTTTAAACACGGTGTCCCCTATTAGAGGGGTACAAACTCTTCTGCCGCTTTTTTTTTTTTTTTGGTCCTTTTCTCTGTTTGTGAATCATCTACCCACTAGTTTTCATAAGCATGCTCACAATGTGGGCTTGCTTAATGAAGGCTGCAGTGTGATCTGCCGTGTTTCAGCCTACTTGGGACAGTAGGTTTCATCCTTATCTTCAGCCGTTTGCTACGCGTGAGAGAGGCTGCTCTGCGTGCTTTCTTTCTGACTCTGGATTGCAAGCTGGTTGACATGGGGCTGCCTTTCCCTCTAGTGTCTGTGGTAGCCAGTGCAAGGGGCATCTTTCATTCGTCCGCTTCTGTTTCAGAACAATGCATTAAAAGAACCAAATCTTTGCCAGTTCATGCTGGCTGGGACATTTAATGCATTCAGGCTCTGACCCCGCACCTTTCAAGTCATTGAGGCTTTTGGGATGGCTTTAGGGGAGCGGAAGCAGCCCCCTTGCATTGCTGCACCTCAGCCCTAGCCTGTCTGAAGGCAAAGTGCAAAGCAGAGAGACAGCACTGTGCGGTGGGCTCCGCCGAGTCCACAATCCCATCATCTCGGTCTCCTACCGATGTCCTTTTCCTTGCCTGAAAGCAGCTTAACTTCAGGTAACTATCACTTGCAATTATCATCCACTAGGAAAAGGAGAGCCAAACACCCTAGCGGTACAGGGTGGATTGTTACATTGGACTCCTGCTTTTGCAAACCACTTTTATTAAACAGATCTCTAGAAGAGGTATAATGTGGTGGTCAGAGCCGTGCTGGACATATTCCCTAAGGGGGGAAATGTCTAACACTAGGAGACCTAGCAAGGGCAATATTCTAGTCCTCAGCACTGTCCTCACTATTTGTCTTCCGTAATCTCTTCTTTCTTTATCCTCCTAACTTTTCTTATCATGCTAAGGACACTAGTCTCCTTTATCTTTACAACAGGCTGTTTTTCCAGCTGTAACAATGTCAGTGAAAGAGGCTAGCCCTGCAAGACGCTGGTCACCTGCCCTGCTGGGCCGGGCTCACCAGCTCTCCAGCCTGCCAGCGGGGATGTGCGTGGGACCATTGCATCCAGAACAAACCTGAAACCAACCCCTAAACCAGCGCAATTCAGAGCATGGGTGACTCCCTCCCACAGGAAGCCAGTGTTCGCTCCTACCTCTTTTACCCAACAGACATGTAGGGATGTGGATAAAACAGAGACAGGTTGTGGCACAGAGACAGCATCCTGGGATTCCCCCTTCCCAGCCCACAACCTAATCAGCCATTGGCGGTGAGGATGTCTCTTCTTGTGGTTTCTCCTCCCAGCCCCACAGGTCCCCAGCCATGCAGCAGCAGGGGGCTGGTGCCACCCCACCCCAGCCGCTTGCCCCCAGGCACGCACCCCAACACAGGCTCTCTGGTCCAGAAGGGACTGAAGCATTGTGGTGCTTTCCCCGGGTACCTTCCATCCTGACAATAAGTACCACTGCCCTCAACCCTGTGTTTCACTAGGTGAAGGTGCCAGCCTGGGTCTGGAAGAATGCTGCAGACCTGTGCATGGGAAAGCAAGCACTGCAAGGTGCTGCTCGCCTCTGAGAAGGGTCAGAGGTCCCCTGCAGCACCCAATATTTGGAAGCTGGGTGCTTCAAATTGGATCCCACACTGCCCCAGAGCCTCACGAGAGATGGTGGCCTCCTTCGCTCATTGTGCAGTGCAGAGGGTGGCCCTGCTCAAGCAGAGAAGCTGGGTTTGGGCACTGACGGTGGCTGCTGTCCCCACCACTCTCCCGGAGATGTTGGAGGGGATGTGTCACCTGATGCACTGCAAGAAAGGGGAACTCGTAGCTAAGGCAGATAAACAGACTCTTGATTACTGCTTTCTGTCCTCGCTCTGCACATGGATCCTGTGTATCACTGGCCAAGTCATTTAAACCAAGCTTTGTACAGATGGTCACCAACTGCATGTTCCTTATTTTGGGGTGGGAACATTTTCTGATCTGCAATTTGCCTGCAGAAGCGAAGAGCGCTTAGAGCTGCAAGTGATCACACTGGGAAATGCACTTTGAAAATGTAGATCTTAAGCAAAACTAAGTTTTCTGGAAAATAGAGTCATAAGGCAAGCAGTACGACTGACTCATACTGCTAGCTGAAGTGCAAAAAAAGAAAAGAAAACACCGAGGCAATTTATTTTGCCCCAAAGCAAACATTTCATTTCTGGATTCTCTATCCCATTTTTAGTGTTAAATTTGGCCAAATTTTTAAATGAAATGTCATTCTAAAGCAAAAAAATGTGGTTGCATTATTTAGAAAATGTGGAAATAACACTTCAACTTATTTGAATATGTTTATTTCTGTTCACCCAAAAACACCTGCTAAGCTTGACATAAATCTATAGCTAGAGCTTGTTAATCCTAAAGCACATTTTTCAGTGAAGATGACTTTTAACTAAAAAAGTTCACCTCTGCCTGGCCCTGACATCCTAAATTGTACACTCAAAACTACGGTAAACTTCTTAACTTACATTCTGTGTCCCTATTTTTTTAGTAAATAAATATCAAATGCTTGTTGTGCGGATTATCTCATTACTTCTTAGGAAGTATTTAAATAATATAGATGAACACCATTAAAAAGCCAAAAAGAGTAGTAAATCTCTCTTCAGAGCAAAAAAATGCAAGAGCATGAACCATTTACATCCTGAACAGCAGGAGAAAATAAATAAATACCTAAAGTAAATTGCTCACTGACCACCCTCCTTTTCATATATGGTATAAGGGAAGGATCCTACAAAAAAAATCAACAGTACCGAATGTGTCAAAAAACCAGGATCATACTATAATGATACATACCAGAAGGCAAATTAGGATTGTGCAGACTGTAAATCTGGCACCATCTGAATTACACACTTCGTATTTTCTCTGAGTAGGATATCTGAATTACACACTTCATATTTTTTCTGAGTCTGTGCACTGTTTCCTAAACTTTTATGGGTTTCGGGTTTTTTTTGATGCAAACTGAAACCCAACCCCAAATTCCATCATGTGGCATCCTACTGATGCGTGTGTCACCCGGAGGGGTAGCACATGAGATTTACCCCACAGACTTCTGCTTCATGAAGTAACTGAGTAAATCACAGCGGGAGGGCGGCAGCCCAGCCTGGCCTTTGCTTGGCAGCAGCAGCAGGAGAGGGAGGAGGCAGGAGCAGGGGGCTCCTTCCAGCCTCCCGAGGGAAAGGTGGTGCTGGGAAAAGTCCTGGATTCACAACCCCAAGCGCTCCAGCTCTGCTCTGTCCAGGCTCCTTGGACGATGTGCCCCCAGCTCCCTCCCCACCCTTGCCAGATACCAGTGCCTGTTTCTTCGCTCCCTTTACCTTTAGGTGCCCTATACCCTGCTCTCGAGCTCAGGTGCAGAGAGCCTAGCGGCCTCGTATCACACCTGCAACTAAAGTCTTGCTCAGATTGGCACACACGCAGTGTGAACAGTGGTTTCTGGGACTTGGATATTAAAAGCTGAAGTCTCCACTAAGCGCATGGACACTGTGATTTTCAAAGGTTTATATCCTGCTCAAATCTGGATATCTCTGCACAAGACCCACTTCCCTGCTAAAGGTCAAGTCACTGCCCTAGGAAGAGGTTACAAAAATTTGAGAAGAGCAAATTCTCAAACTTTGATTTTCAGAAACGGTCAAATCATTTTAGGTTAAGCGACTCTCAGGCCTCTATCCAGGCAAATGTAGAACAATTCACATGCCTCGGGCGGACATTTTGCCATGCAATGTTTCAATCCAGGGACTTAAAGCTTTGGAAAATTAGGAGCAAATGAAAATAATCTCCTACCAGAAAACGCAGGGCATCCTTATTAACCAGATCTGCTGTCTTCTTCTTTTTACATCCGCTCGTACAATGGGAACTTTGGGATGCAAAGTCTGATGCACCTGGAGCAGTTACAGTCCTAGATCTCTGTCAGTTATATTGCGTGCACAGTTTTTTCCAGAGTGGGCTACAACAGTTATATCTATTTATTAACACTAAAGCTACAGGCCCTTTAGCAGTGCATTTCAAACTGCTTTTCCAAAAGCTGTGATCCAGAGCAGAAACCTGGCACTTGTCACAACCCTGGGGACTCCCCGATCTCCCCCAGCCCCGGGGTTTCACAGCAAGTGCCGCTCACCTGCTCTGGCAGCGGGACTTGGCTCTTGCCTCACAGGGGCACAGCTGGAGCACGAAACACAGCCTGCTGGGCAGTTCCCCACCCTCCCTTGCTGGCTTGCGCCATTGGTGATTACAAAGACCTACGTAGCACCAGCAGCACTTCTCAAAGGCCCCTTTGCCGCAGGGCCGTCGGGCTGCTGAGGACAGTGTAGGAAGGGGAGCTGAGGCAGGGAGCCCAGGGGGTGCTGGAGGTTTGGGTTAGGTGTCCAGCCGATCGGCACCTTCCCTCATCCCTCCCCGGGGGCTCTCCCAGCACAACTGCCCATACGCGACTGCCTAACCCTATCAAAATGGAGGCATAAACCAAACACACAGAAAAAACCCAGAGATTTGCCATAGCTCCCCAAAGATCGGCCATAGCAGATCCTGCTGCAAGACCTCACAACCCAATGGGATGTTCACCTATACCAGCAGAGACCAGTAACCCCAGAACAGATATCCACAGCAACCAGAAACAACCCACTTGACCGTCCTAAATTCATCCATGCCATTTTCTGTGGCAAGGCAGGGACGTGAACCCAGGTTTCCTACGCTTTATACTGGTGCCTTTCCTGCAAAACCAGTCATTCATATACTTTCTGCTTCTTGCCTGCCTTGTTCTACACCCTATTGCGCATATACATACGACAGTATGTGTGAACTCCGAAGAAACCTTTTTAATTAGTGATTGACATTTGCAAGAGCTTTGAGAATGCAGTGATTTTGGCATCGGTTACTTTCCATGTAAGGATTAACAAACCAACGAGTTAACCACCAACTGATGTTCTTTGTTTAAAACAGGCCGCATTTCAAAATGGAGGCAGCTTTCAGATTTTTTGCAGAAATATTGTGCTTTGGTTTGGAAATAGGGAAGCACAGCAAGGATTGCAACATGGGACAGATAAGATTAGACAAAGAGGAAATGTGATAGAAATGGTTTGGATCTACAGAAAGAGCAATAAAATGCTGTTCATCTTACATCGTTCATGTTGCAGTGCTTGTTTTAGGAGACACAGAGGCAGTGCCCCTTGTCAGAAGTAAGACAAAAGCTAAGCCCTTCCTGCATTTTGGCATCATGGCTGGAATCCAGGTTTGAACAATGCAGAAACACAGTGAAAATGAAAGCCTGGTTCCTTCACCTTGCATGTCATTCAGAGCTTCCGATGCTAGCGAGGAGGGGGTTCATCCCTTCTGCTTTTCCATGGTACCAGCATCTCTGCATCCAGCTATGTAGCACTCTGAACTGGCTTGCATATGCCCTAGTGCTCCACAGAGCCCTTGCTCAGCAACCCCTCGCTTTGCATCCTTGCAAATATGCATCCTGCTCCAGGATCCCTGGCCACGGACCCAAACTCACTGATGGAGACAGGCAGAGCCAGTGCAGAGCGTGGAGGCCCCAGAAATGGGCACCCATGCCGGAAGGTGAAGGCAGACATCGTAGGATGGGGAAGCAGTGAGTCAGCAGTAGGCGCTGCATGCTGACTGCCGTATTGCACCGTATGGATGGAGTCTGGCCACCAAGGAGTTTTGATCCTGTGGTTTTGGCCGAGTTTTGCTTTGAACCCAGAACTCAGAAAGAAACTTGCACAACAATGACTAGCAAGCTTATCTAATCCTCTTTGCACCGGCCTTAGCTCTGGAAAGAGTTTGTCCAACCCGTTTGTGGGTATTCCTCGGGCACGACTACACGCATGGGGACAGATAGCCTTGTATCTGCCCTGTGGCAGCATGATTACAGCACCCAAACTACAGCAGGATCCTTTCTGATTACTTTGGAGTACAAGAAAAAAAGAACATACAGTTGCCTACGTATTAAAAACATGAAGGTGTGTCCAAAGATACTATAAACTTTCACCCCAGCTTGCAACTTCCCTGTGCAGTCTGTGCTTTGGGTACCTGCAGCATTCACGGAGAGCCGTGGTCTTTAACTGATTTTCACTATTACCAGTATGAAGCTTTATCACAAACCTAACCTTCTAGGCTTATGGATATATGGCATTTTTCATAAAACTAAGTTTATTATATTGCCCATAGGTAAGCAGATTGCACCTTCAGCAGTTTTGCTTTCATTTTCTTTGGAGACCCTGTATTTTTTAGACAACTTATTTATTTGGAAAAAACTGTTGTGTCTATTGGAAAATATAAAAAGGGAGAGATGCTTCATGCTAGAAGCAGGTGCATCCCTATCACCTCTTGTATATATGCAGTATGTTCTTTAACAGCCTGTCTCCTGTGGCACTCCTCAAGAGTGCATTTCTCGTGTTTCACAAGAGGAGAGGAAAAAAAAAAATGTATTTCCTATCTACTTGTGGGCAAACTATGGCACAGTGAGGGCAAATGATCCCGTCAAGATCATCCCCCTAAACCAGAGACAAAGATGGTAACTAAACACTGACAACAGACTGACAGTGCTTTGAGAATTAAAAATCCAGCACTGAGACTGATTTGTATTGATACCTGCTGTGCATATACAGAAAAGCCTACATCTGTTTAGAAGAAGCAAGGTATTCCCCAAAGAGCTGAAAAGTTAAACTCACCAAAGCTTTGTTCTCGGCGCCTATAGAGGTACAGAGCACTTTTACTGACTTCACTGAAGTCAGTGATCACTGACACCAGTGTAGAAGAAAGGCTACTATTTGCGCAAGAAATGCAATAACATATGAATATATAAAATAAAAAATATAAATGTTAAAATGTTTATATAAATATATGCAAATATGTATACATTTATATAAATATATACAAATATAAAAATCATACTTTTTTCTTTNTTTTTTAAAGCCCAGCGATCTACAGATGGAAATACCCGGATCTGGCTTAGATTTCAGCCTCCTTGGTAAAGCCACAAGCTGAGGCTGGTTGAACAGGCTCAGCCCTCCACTGTGTTGCTTTACTGATGGGATGGACACCACAACAGTGCCAACAGCTTGCTCCCAGCAACCCCAAACCACAGGGGCTAGCAGGATCACGGGTAACACACCTCTCTCAAACCTCTGCCGTGTTTGGATGGTGCTTCTCTTCCCTCTAGCACACCATCACAAACCCGTCTTTGGGAGATGACAGGAATCAAAAAGCCACAGTTAAAACTCCAGATAATGCTGTAGCTTAGAGGGGAAAAAAAGCCCTGGAACTGCTCTGTGAGCAAAACAGCTGCTTGCTCTGGGCTTTTCTCATTCTGATGAGAAAGCCAACAGCCAAGGCCACCAGTGCCTCCAGTTTAGCAATACTTAACTGCACTTACTCAGGGCTTCTGGCAGTTCATTCCACATCCCTCAGAGCTGTAGGTTTTATACAGTGCCCCATATATCAACCAGACAGTGAGCTGATAAACTTTCCCGAGGCAGGTGGCCATGGAAATGGCCAGGAATTTGCACAGGAATTTCAACAGGAATTTTCTTACTTAGACCCAGAAGGTCAGCAGACAGTAAAAACTAAAATTGTCTGTCAGTCTGTCTTGCTGCTTACCAGGAATGTAAGCTTGCAGATGAATACCTGTAGAAAACCAAGATTTTCAAGAGAAATAAAAATTGAACGTGAGAAGACATGGTCTCTGATCTTCTCAGCACCTCAAATAAGGACCTGCAAATACCCATGGTAAAACATGGGTCAAAGAAAAGACCTTCCAATACCAGGAAGGACTCCAGGGGCTGCAGGCTGGCACGTTACAAGGCAGCGAGGAGCAGAGTGTGTTCAGGAGCCGCTACTCGTCTTGGACTGTGTTCCCACTGATCACCCGTAACAGGAGGCAGAGCACCCTCCCAGCATACCAGACACCCCTTGCCACCACTGTGGCGCTTGGAAAGATTTATTCTGCACACATGCAGTCTGACCTGTGTGACTCACACAGGTAAGACAAGACTTGGGACTTCAGTACGTGGAAGAAGCACGTAGAAGCCTTTTTGTTTATTATTGCTCAATACAACTAGCTTCTGTGAAAATCACTTGGTTTCTCCTTCCTCGCAGGACAGTCGTGGCCTGTTTGGACTGTGCCTAGGTTGCAGTTTGCTCCTGGGCCCTGGGGTTCTACAGCACCGCCGGATACGTCTGCAGCCGCCCCAGGCCTGGGTGCTTGGGATGAGCAGACAACCCTGTCAGCAGCATCTCCTCACCCTGCTTACTTCGTAAACACTAAGTAAGATGCCACAAATGGCAGCAACAACAGGCATGTTCAGATCACCTTGATCCAACCTGAGGAGCCTCCAGCTTCCCATCCATCCAACACACATTCAGCAAGTCAGATAAGGTGGGTCTTTTCTTGCCCACTTCATGAGTCCAAGAAGCAAAGGACAAAGTCAACCTTTAAGATCCACAGACTGTACTGCAATCCCAGAAGTTGGAACACACCCACCCATGAAATCTATCTCTGCTTGCAGCTTTACCTGCAACTATGCTCCTGTAAGCTTCAGGCACCTTATTAGTGCTATCTTTAATGGGAATACTAATGACAGTGAAATGGTCCCTGTGAGGACTAGCACTCAGATTAGGATGTGGGTACCAGTGCATGAACTCTGGTGAAATTGCAGCATCCACAGCCAACAGAAATTTTACTGCCAAAACCATGCACATGATGGGGACATGGCCTAAAGTCATGTTAATAATGTGAACATTTTATTAAGGTGAGCTGAACATGCTCTTTTGTTGTAAAAACAACTTGAGGACATGTCCCTGCGCGCACGTTCGTGTTTGACTCTATCTTCCCTCCTTGCCCTTGGTGCCTTTTTTCCCAGCTCTGGCTCTTCCTCCCTCCCCAGCCCTGAAAGCTCCCACAGTCACACCCCGCGTGCTGCCTGCCCAGTCCTCACACCCTCTATTTCTCACTCCAGCACACACTCCAGCTTTAAAAACCTCATTTAGCCACAGTCTTTTCATATTTCCTTCCCCCCAGGTCCTGAAACCTCCTCATTGCTTCAGCAGCAATGCTTTCAAACCCTAGTGAAGCATCTCTGTCTCAGATTTCCCCTAACTGGGATCAGGCTATGCCCAGGGGGCTGATCTTTTCCCCCCTTCCTCCCTCCTTCTCCTCTTTACAAGGGTCCCTTACTTCTCGTTTCTCATTCACTCCCTTCCCTTCCCAGCCCTGCAGACACCTCCCCTTCACCCAAGACCTCCACCTTCCTCTTCCTGTTTTGACTCTCTATTTTCCTCTTCTCGCTGTTGCTGATTTATGCTGATGACCCATAACACCCTCTCATCATGCAGTGTCCATCTCACCTATTCCCTTCCTCTGCTGCCCTGGTCTTTTACTTATAAAAAAAGGCCATTTATTCGGCATGCACCGCTCAGACTCCAGGCTCTCTACTGCTGAGTTTCCCCTGCGTTAACCTACAAGTGGTCCCATTCAGCACCATCCATTAGCCTCCCCCATTATGTCTGATCATTCAGCCTTTCTGTGATTTCCACTCCATCAGCCCTGATGACTTCTCTTTTGCTTTTAACCCTCGTCTTTCTACCAAGTTCAATTGCAAATTCTCCCTATACTTCAATTTCCTTCAATCTGCTTTCCCATCAATATCCAGCCCAGCTGATGCCCCTCACCCACTTTTTCTGCTATCTTCTGAAAGACTGTCTGCTGAAAGCCTAGCCATCCCTTCCAGCTCAACACGGATAAAACAGAGTCCCTAATACCCCCACTCTCAAGGGATATCTGAAATCTCTTTTCTCTCCTTTCCTCAGTGACAATTACTGCTCTGTTTGCAGACAGGGCACAGTTTTTATTTGGGCAGCCTTGCTTTCAAGGTACAGCTAAGACCTGTTGATGCTTTCCACTTACACGCCCAAGACATTACCTATTCTATCCACCCTCATAGCTAAACCACTTCTCCGGGGTCTCCCCCTCGCATTATCTCAGTAATGGCGACATCCTTTTCTCTGCTTTCATAATTGCAGTCTTGCTCTGCTGTTTCATCTTCCAAATGCTATTACAAAGGTCATTTCCATAGCCTGATGCTTCAAATGTGCCACTCATTTTTGTGCTTCTGTTGACCAGCTCTCCGTTCCCTAACAAATAAAATATAAAGCATCCTTACACACAGTGCTTGCGCAGACAGGCAGACCTGAGTGACAACTGGGTGCCTTTTGCAGCTTTTGAACCCAATTTGTACTTCTCATCAAGTACGTTTTCTGTCTTCCCTCATAATTCCTCGCTGGGAGTACCTCCCTGGTCACAACTGCAGAGAAACTTTGCTCATCTCTCCCAAATTCCTTCTAAAATCTCTCCCTTGCTGCTGATACAGTGCAACAGCAGCCAGGCTGTCAGCGTGTTGCACCTGCTCTGTACCCAGCCGACCCCTCTCACCATTTCCTTGTGCTCCACCCCATCTCTTGTCTCTCGCCGGGTATTTAATGCATAAACCCCGCATGGCAGTGACAGTCCTTCCGCTCCGCCCGTGCAGCGGGTACACATGCAGCAGCAACACCCCGGTCAGGAATCCCAGGTCTACGACAATGCAATAATTAATGACATCTTTAATGTTACCGAGAACTCAACTTGCTGAGGCTGAACCTACACCCTGACTTGTGGTAGAGTTTACTAAGTTTCTCTGATAAAAGACAGAAATGCAGAGGCAGTATTTCAGTTCATTTCAAAGGTAGAACTCAAGTACATCCATTGGGTACTCAAAAGGCCAAAACACGAATGCACATCCTGAGCTACATCACTTGGGGTGGTGCTTCTCCAGAGTAACTCTCCCGATGGCCCTGATGTCGGCAAATAGGACAGAGAGCATTTTGGTTGTTAGTGGTTGGTTAAGCTATGTCCACTTTGGAAACAGCTGAAAGTTACTTTTGTATCATGATTCTTGGTAGAGGATTCTCGTGCATTTGTAGTTTCTTCCCATCTCGTGCCAAATAAGCCCATCTGTGCTGATTTAGTCTCAGCTTTATGACCAAGCTGGGTAAATGATAACATCCAGACTCTACATATATTTTGTAAAACATAGGCTTAAAAAAATATTAATAAGCCCTCTCCTTTTCAAATGAAAGCTTGCTTGTGATCATGGCAAACGAAAGACTGGAAAGGACAAAAATGCCCTCAAATACAGGTAGTCAGCTTTGCAGTTACTAGGAAGTTGCTTTGCTCTGTTGAGTTTACTGTGTCACCAAAACCCTAACAGCCACAGCTATACAAAGCCTGCATTGTCTCAGCAAGGCTACTGAGAAGATGTTCCCGATCTTGGCAAGAGCTAGGTGTACCCAGAAGCATTTTATTGAAAAAAGAAATTACAACAGCAGAAAGAAATATTATTTTAGGCCTCTTACTGAAAAGATAAAGGTCAGAGTCCTTTCTTCTGCTAAAGCAGCACGCAAAAATATCCTGTTCACAGAAGCCATTTTACAACCTTGAAAATCGCACCTAAAAATCCCCATACGAAACAAATTTCAAAGTGACCCAAAGGAAGGGTTTGTTGGTTTAGATCACTGGTAATTTGGAGATCTCAGCTTCCTGACGAAGGAGGCAACTACATACACCCATACACAGGCATGGAGGTAGTCCCTTCACAGTTTGTCAGATCTGCTTCCTTACTACAAAGCAAACCTGATCTTTACGTTCATCCAAGTCATTAATTTCTTATTTTCAACAGGAACAGGATCTGGCAACATTTCTTCACAAAGAGCACATATTTTCCCCTATTCACTTTCTCAATAAATCAGAGCAATGTTGATTTGGGAAACCATGCACAGATGATCAGGGCCAGCAGTTTGAATGAAAAAGTCAAGATTATGTTATTGCTTCACCTATCAGTGTAGTATAACATCTGCTGGAGTTTGTCACTCTAATAGTGCTGTGGCCTCCTACGGTAAACCAACAGGTGCCCATGTGCCCACTCCAGAGTAACCCCCAGATCTTCTTCTCTAGCTGCCCTTTAAAAAAATAGGACATTAATAAATTTTGGATATGTCATTGCCAACCCAATGAACAGGACTTCAGTATACACTTAAGACCATAAAAATCAATCTCACTGGTTGTCAGAGCCAATAATAAATCTATGATGGTAGAAGTATGAATCACCATCAATGTTGCTGAGATTAAATATTTTTAATCAGCTACGAAAAGGCATAATTTCCAGCTTTTTACCCAAGTGGTCTTAATTTTCACAGGGGGAAACAGCTGACAGTAGAAAAAAAATATCCCAACAAACGAAAGCAAACCTCTCTGCCTTCTGTCAGATGCTCTCACAGCTTTTGCAGAAGAGTGTGTAGCATTTCACAGAGTGGTAGCAAAGGAGCGAGTGGGCTCTGCCACGTGGAAGAAGCCAAGGCCCTGAAACGTGGGCAGCCCCAAAAGCAGACTCTGGTGCTGAAGCCGGCCAGGTGCGGGCCACACAGGGTCAAGGCTTCAGACCAAACTGCCATTGAAACAGTGTTCCCTGAAGGCTCTGCCATCTCCACAGCTTATATTAAATACTTTTATTCCAAGGTTTTCAACGGTTTTTTAATCTGGTGTATTGAAGGCAGCACATTCCTTTACTTTCTAAAACTTCAAACAAAGATTTTGCATCCTGGGATGCCACAGGGACACACAGAAATGATTAGCAATCGTATTTACATGCCACCCAACTCTAAATATTTCCTTAACAACACCTACGGCCTGGAGCCTGTGTCTCAGAAGATGTCAGTACCTGAAAGCAGGGGAGGGAGCCGGGGTCTCCCTGGGCAGGGAGGCGAGGCGGGAGCACCTGCCCCCAGCTCCTGGTGGGATTCACAGCTTTAAAACAAGCCAGGAGAAAAATCTCTCCAGGGACGGGAATATGCAGAGGAGTGCTGGGAGAGGGAGAGAGAACGAATGCGCAAGACGACTGTTTGTCTCTTCCTTTATCTCCCAGACAGCAGTTTGTTACCCTTTAGCAATTGTGCTACAAGTCTGCCGGACACCAAACAGCGGCGTATTCCCGGCGTTATCTCCGTTTCCTCTCCGAGAGTGCGCGTTGCCTTCCAGTTTTCCAGCCGTATACCAGGCTCCGCTTAACACTGCGGGCGACCTCTCACCCCCGCGGCCTGGCACCTGCGNGGTTGCGAAAGACGCCTAGTTCCCCCTCTCGCATCATGTGAACTCGGCTCATCTGGTAAAGAATAATTGCAGGCTTGTCCAAATTATCATTTGCGAAGTCTAGGAGGCACACAAAGGCATCAATATTCAATTTAGGTGAGCCTCAGGCGGCTCATTTCAGCCCAGTCTTACGCTCCTGCCATCTGCTGGGTCAGCCCGGTTCAGCTGATAAAATTTAGGAGGGATTTTGTGATCTGTTAGGTCCCAGCCCATCTTTAACTATTATAATACTTTGGCTTTAGCTCAAAGTTTTATTTTAAATTCCTAAGAAGAAATGAGCTGTGTAGCTTTCCCTCTAAAAAAAAAAAACCAACCCAGCAATTTCTTTTAACATGAATAAGGAGTCCCTGGTATTTCTCATCTAATCACACATACCCCAGAGTGCAGGAGATGCTTGACCTCCTGATCGATACATGTATTTTAAACGGTCATCAGAAACTTTTCCCAGATAAGATCCCATTCTTTTGCTAATGTGTATAACAGACCGGCAGACAGCAGCCTATCTCAGAGCCCACTTGTCACCTCCCTGTCACTTGTGCCACTGCTCCGCGTTCTGCACAAACTACAGTACTTTAAGTGTTGAAAAAGAAGAAACAGCCCTGCAAACAAAATACTCCTTCCAAAATTCCTTCCAAAGACACTAGGCACGTCATGGTGTAGTTTTTCTTTGACACGGAGAAAAATCTTTTAATTTAAAACTCAAACCTGCAGATCACTTCTTGCTCTGTCCTCATTTAATACCTGCTTTAGCCTCTCATCTGTCAACTTTCCTCAGAATCACCAGAAATCTGTCACTTGGAAAGAGTCACTGAAACTTCACCGGTAATCTCTGCAGTCCTCTCCGTTTGCCTTTTCCCCCTAAAAATACTTTTAAATGTGTTTTCTGAGTGAAGTTCTGTCCTCTTACGCTGTCAACCCAATCACAGGTAAGGACAGAGGAAGAGCAGAGCAAACCGAAAAGCGACGACGGTACCTACCTGGAGCCCGCCTCAGCGCCCAGCACCATTCGCAGCAACGGCAACGTTTCGGGGCAGCAACCTAATGCATTTTCCTTTCTACTGCACTGCTAAATGAGAGTTGAGCAACTCCTCACACTGCTGCTTGGAGCAAGAGCTCTCCCAGCCTTAACCCCCTCTCTTGGCTCTTTGCTCTTTTTTTTTTTTTTAAACAGAGTTTTTGAGCACTAAAACTTGCAATTAGTACCAGCTAAGCTAAAGCCCCTGCTCGCCCCTGCCCTAAGCCGCACATTCCAGGGCGCTGAGCGGGACGCTGAGCTCCTCGCCGGCACCGCGCAGCTCTTCCACTCCCAGACCTGACTTTCTGCCTACAAACTCGATAAGGCTGCAGGAGCTCAGGAACACGCACTGAAACTCGGACAGGGGAAAAATTGGTCTCTCATCCCCAGCCTGGGTGGTTTTTTTTATCCTCCCCCTCCCCTTCCTCCTCCCTTTCTCTCCGTGCTCACAGTAGCAAGGTTGTCTCTTGACTACTCCCTGCCTTAAACTCACCAAACCAGATTTTTACTCCCAACACCTTCCCGTAAATCTGAACTGAAATTTTACCCTGCTCGCTGAGCCTTGGCTGGCTGAGGGCCAGTGCAGCATTCCTGTTGTTTTAAGAGGGCAGATAAAAAAAAAAAAAAAGAAGAAAGAGAAAGGAGGAAAAGAGAGAGGGAAACCTAGAGAGATGCAAAGGCTGGAAGGAAGCAAACTTTTAGAGCAGCTTTACTAAAATGCTGTGAGAGGGAGCAATTTCCTTTTATCTTTAATGGGCTAAACAGTGATTTTTTGTTTTGGCAGTGTCAGTCATGAGAAAATACCCTCCTCAGCCATCTGCATCCTTCAGGTTGATGGAGATTTGAAAAGAAAATAAACTGCTGGTACTCACCTGAAGGATAGCATCGCTGGCGTCAGCATAGCAGGGAGAGGAGCCTACACCTTTGCCTGATCCAGTTAGCCCAAGGCAGCGGTAATGCTGGTTAAAGAAGTGCCACATTTTACCCTTTTCTGACCTAAAGTTACATGTGGTTTCTAGAAAAGGAACAAAAGAGAAACCAGTTTATAAAAAAAAAAAAAAAAAAAACCAGCCAAGCCTTCTTTTAACCTCCGGGTGATCCCTCTGACCGTTGTCTCGAAGGCTTAAAGAAACAATGAAGCAAGACTGTAAACTTTCTCACCCCCTTTTAGATTACCTGTCTGTGCCTGGCTATGGGCTTTGATGTATTGAAACAAAGCACAAGACCTGTTTATAGTAAATGAAACCAACCAACAGAGAGATCTAATTCAGACTTGTGACTAAACAAACTGGAACAGGAAGCACACACCAGCAGATTTTTTTTTAAGTAGTAATTCCTGCTCGCATTGTCATGCAACAGAAAAAAAAAAAAAAAACCCAAAAAAAGGAAAAAAAAAAAGTTTTCAGCTTCTCCCTTCAGTCACTTTTGTTCAAATGCATTTCTTTTTTTTTGTTGGAAAACTTAATGCAGGCAGTGTTTCGTGACGTATATGCAAATACTTAACAGAACAACATTTACCACCAGTAGTGATCTAAATATCTTATTCATCTGTTTGTCTCCCTGTGCAGGGTGTTTCTGCAACTGATTAGTTCTCCCTCCACCCCCTCACACCCCCCCATTTAACATCTGTAACTGATGACTAGAGTGAGGATCTTCATCTAGGACAGCTGGACAAAGCAAGCCCCCAACAAACAGTAGATTAGCAGTCCTGCAAGTTAAATCTTTAAAGAATAAATAATATTGGAGGTTAAAGCTAGGGACAGAAATTCATTCTTCATAATTCTTCCTAATTTTTAAAATAATTCTTTCTATTCTTAATTAATTCTTAGGAATTCTTAATTAAGAATAATTCTTTATTCTTCTTAATTTTTAAAAGAAATATTCAGAGTTGAGTACACACTACGCTGCTTTGTTACTGTTATATTACCCATGCTTTCTGAAAGCAATTTGTCCTTCTAAACATGTATTTCTCTAACTGTATTCATTTTCCAGTAGAGAAAAATCCCACAGGTTCTACCTAAGCAATTCCACCTTGACTCCCTAAGAGAGTTTTGCTTCAGGCAGAAACGGATGAATCAAACTACTATTGGGATAACACGTAAAGCCACACAGCCAAATATTGCAAAGTTCAAGTTAGCAGTGTGTTCTCTCCAAACTATCGTAATTCAAAAGTTGATAAAGGGATGTGATTCCAGTTTTAGCAAAAGCGTCAAGTATAAAAACATCTTTCAGAACTTACCAGTGTTAATGAGCAAATAATTGTGGGGAAAATTGTCATCAAATACTTGAACTAAAATGAGAATTCAGCATTAGCTGCAAACATTTTATGCAGTTAAATTCATTAAGGAAAAATAATCCAGAAAAGCAAACAATGAGGGTCTTAGTGGTACAAAAATCTCTTAAGTATTCTAGCATCGTCTTCCTTAAAAACGTGGCCCATTTGTCCTAAAGCAAGGCTTGTCCATAGTGTCTTCATCCAATAAGTTTGCCAATAAAGTCCCCATCTCATGGAGAGAGAGCTTATGCTCCATTTGCTCCGTTTAGAGGAGCAAAATAGGTATTACTGGCAGAAGTACTTCTTTGCCAACTTGTACAGATAACTTCTTCTAAATGAGAGTCTCTGTAATACAACGAATAGTATAGAAAATGGAAAGACATATGAATATACTGTCCTGTGTATCCAGGACGCAACTATATGACCAAGAGCTGTGGTTGTACCAGTGCAGTAAAGCCAACTTTTGTAAGGGATGCTGCTAAAAGTGTAGCTCTGCCTCTTTTACTGACTCTTCAGATGCGCTTGTGGGTCTCACCTCTGACTGATATATCTCTGAAAAACAGAAAATTCCTCTTATTGTAACAGCTGTACCAGTTATCCTACCACGAGAGATCTTTGTCAGTGCTGGTCAGACTGGATTCAACATCCTCTCTGAAAGCCAGTTCATGCCTTCTTTTCTGGTGGAGGATTCAAATAAGTTTGAAGATACCAAAGACAGGAAAGAGTTTGACATTTTTCTTAGGGCAGTTCAGCTGCAGGTGAAGAGTATTACAGCACATGGGGATTTTAGTTAGAGCTAACTCCAGGCTGTAGCTCAACCGACAATTGAAATACCCATTACTGCTCACTCTGACTCTGTGTGACAGATGCTTTCCATGGGCCCAGGTGAGACTGCAAGGTACCACATCTGTCTGCACACCCCTGCAGGTACAGGGATGACCATGACATATCTGTTCACAGCTTTCTAATGGATTTCCAAACTTTGGCGAGGACAGTGATTTCTACACTGCACAGCTGCCAGCAAAACCGTAGTGCAAAACCTCCACTATTTATTCCTTGTGGCAACAAATAGAGTATTTCATACTGTATTCTGATTCGCAGATTCCAGTTCAAATAACAGGTAAGCGTTGCCAGGTTGTTCCTGAAGTGCACTTTCCTTTCTCAGCGTACAGCAGCCATTCAGATGACAGTAGCAATTCAGGAAAGTCTCTTCCTGACCACCGAATGCTGGATCTATCGCAACCTGAGATGGAATGAAAGCAGCCTCAAAAATTTATGATGAGTCATAGGGATTGTTGCCACTGGGGGTTCAGGTCATCTAAAATTAAACGTTAGATCTCATTGATCTAATGGCAGTCTGAGCCATTTTTGACATCAGAATAATTTTTCTCCCTCTGTAAGTCCCAATTGTTCAGCTGACAAAGTGTTTTAAGGGGTTGTGAGCTCTTTACATAGGAAGGAAAGAATGACCCAGCCGTAATTTGCTGCAGCACCCTCCAGTCTATGGGTTAAAATGAAAGAGCAGTCACAACCCTGTAGCACAGAGCAGAGATTTCCTGTTCCATTGCCAAGCCATGGTAGGGTTTCTGACCAAAAGAAAAGAATTTAATGAGTCCATAGCAAAGCAAATTAAGCTAAGTGCAGCATGATTAGGCTGTGAACACTAATCTTTAAAGGCAACAGTATTTGATTAAGGAAGGCATCCTCCAAAACTGATCTCAAAATTGCAATAGAAAATGTCTGGCTATGAACATTCAATGTTGGGGAGCTGGGGGGTTTTTTTGGGGTGTGTGTCTCCCAGTTTGTAACATTTCGTTCTGAATATGGCTTATTGTGGTGTCAATTGTGTAATACCTATTGTACAGTTTACCACTACTGCCAAGAACTGACTTTACTGCAGCAAGAAACTGCATGTTGAAAGTTTGGTGACTGCATTTCATTCAGGAGATTATGAAAAACCTCCCCCCCCTCCCCAGTTTGGAAACTATGAAAAACACAAGTGAGAAAGTGTGTTACTCAGGAATGAGATGTTTCTAAATAACAGAAAACTAATTGGAGAAGTAGAATATTTGTAACTTCTGTAAAAAGTTAAAAAGCCTCTATATCAACTCTAAATTTTTGTTTAAGCTTTCTAACACAGAATGTTTCCTAGTACAGGTTAAATATTTGGATATAATTCAGTAAGCAAAGACAGTCTGCAGTTAAGTCAGTCATCTTGCAGTGTTTGATTTTTTCCCAGTTAAAGTTGAAGCTTGGAGAGTGAACATTTCTGATAGTGGTCTGTGAATTACTGTCATTTCCTGCATAAAAGATCTCAGTATGCTTAGTCTGTGACACAGGACCTTCTCCTCCAGAGAGCTCTTGTGGGAAGCAAATCTGGGACCCCATTTTTCGGGAAGAGGGGATGAGACGGACAGGGGCTGCTAATGAGGAGTGTAGCGGAAGGAAAGAGAGAGCCACAAAAAAACCTTGCAGAACTTCAGTCTCCCAGGACCACCCTGTCTCCTGGGAGCTGGCTGAGGCCAGCATAGCATCAGGGCAGAAAAATCATCCCTTTGTCAGCACAGCTGAAAGTATCAGAGCTGGATCTGTCTATAGGTTTAAATGCCTCTTACCAACAAAGCTCCCCGTATTGTAAACACTCAACTTGTCCTCAGAACGTACTTACAGATATTTTGCTACTGGTACCAGTCCAGAATTATTAAACAGACTCCTATCACTTGGGATGCACACAGAGATCCTGTGGCTTGGACACAATGCCTTTTACTAACAAAACTGGCTTGGTTCGAGATCAGTTTCCACCAAGACCAAAAGAGTGTAATGTAAGAGAATGAATTTCCTTTCAAAGATCAAATCCAGACACATAACTTCATGAAAGGCATCACAGACTTGTACAGAAGAATTTGCTCAGAAATATTTTATGGGTAGGGGAAAAATCTTGTCTCTTTTCCTCATGTGGTCGTGAAAACACCTATCACATTGAATGCAGAAGTTTAATGGAATAGCTCAAATTATTGTTGATAGTCCAAATTATAAGGATTATAATTTTTATTATTTAATTATTAGGAAATTGTAGCAGCTGACATGATTTCCCCCATCCTCTTGTCCTTTCATATTTTCTCACCTGCACTGTTTTCTCTCTGCCAGGGCCTGCGAGCTGCCAGGGGCTCTGCCCCCCAGCAAGCCCCAGTGCGGGGATGTCACAGCAACGCCTGTCTTTGATAGCAGCAGCTCTATTTTATCTTTGGTATAAGCCCTTTACTCAGGGGAGTGGGCACGCTTGGTATGCCGTGTGCTCCTGCTGTGTTCGGCCAGCAAATACTCCCTGAGGACTCCTGGAGCCAAAGAGGTACATTGGGGTGCTTTAGTTCAGGGGTGTCTGCACGATGCACCTTGGCTGCATGTAAACATGTCCTCAGATAACCCTCGCTGCACCTCCAACCAAACCCACAACTCGCAGGGTGCTGCAACAAGCTGCTGCTCTTCTTTCCTCTTGATTTTATTAAAGCTCTGGACGGAAGAGAGCTCTGCACTTCCACAGAGCCACGGACAGCACCTCCTCCAGAACAGAAATAATAATAGTAATGTTGTTTCTGTTATTATTATGCTGAGCTCTCTCACATATGTGAAGTGGTTTTCCAGTCCTCATAATAAAATGAGGACCTGAAAATGCTAGGGTAAAACCCTCGGAATGTAGTATTGCTCTTCTCCTTTAATTTCTCAGCTCAGAAGAGTGGATAGTTTGCACAGGAGATCTCAGAGACTTCTTCTGCCTTGTGGATGGCCGAGAATTCACAGGTGAAAACTTGGGCGCTCTCTTCATAGCAAACATACATTTCTCTAGCTCAAAACTGGAAGCCATCGCTGGTGAATTCAAAAGCTGGGTAAAATCACAAGGCTATGTGGTCAGATTTAACCCTGGCTAGGAGACACACTGAGTGCTGGTCTGGTATTGACTCTGAAGTCACTTCTCTTGGAAGGGAAGTGAAACAGGCAAAGTGCAGCAGAAGCAGTTCAGCAGGAAATTATCTTTATGTACTGAAGCAAGCTCTAAGAACAGAACAAAAATCAAGCTAAATAGAATACAGCTATTTATTAATCCTTATAAAAGGGGAAAAGAAAACAAAAGAAGTTGCCTAAATTCACAATTTCTGTCTCTCAGCATACAGAAGAAGCAAGGTCTGAGAGGCCCCCGAGACAACATCAGATATCACTGCAGCGCATGTAGACACTTGAGTGCTCAGCTGGGTGTGAGCTTGTGTAGAGGTCAGAGGAACAACTAGGAAGGTTTGTGTCTGTGGGAGGGAGGGGGTGTTCACATACATCCCATAATAGTCATGGGTGGTTAGCAGAAAAAAATGTACTCAAATGACTCAGCGACTCAAAAATAATGGTGAGAGCTGAACCCCCTCCACTCTCCGACGGACAGAAGTACTCCTGCAGGACACGGGACACAGGCTGTGGGACTATAATGCAGAAAAAGGAACCCGTCAAACAGGAAGGTCACCCAGATACATGAGATCTCTGTCCCACATAAGACTTATGTTAATAAACACTGATGTTCTTTTTGACCTAAATAGCTAGGTAAAATTAAAAGGCTTTTTTTTTTTTTTTTTTAATTAGCAATTTCCAACAAAACCAGGAACATTTACTGCAATTCAGATGAATTGCAAAAATATTTAAGTGCATGATTTATTGGACACAGGAGAAATCAAATAATCGTGAAATAGTTTATTTGCAGCAACAGATGACACTAAACCAGAAGGCCCCTCTGCAGGCTTTTGGTAGGACTGTCCACCTGCACTGCTGTACACTGTCCAGCTTCTTCTCTGTTCTGTGCATTAGCTCGCAGCTTCTGAACCCTCAGTTGTCTGCAGTCTGCCCACCCACCCAAGAGCAATGTTCTTGACCTTCTAACCCTAGAAGGACGTATGCCCAAAGATGAATTTCAGCAGGAAATTATGGTTACCTTTGCATTTGCCTTGACTTTCGGCAAACCTCTGTGTTGATACTCAAATTTGAAAACTGTTCTTGTTTCTAATACCCACTCTGGTACAGGAGCTTGAAAGCCTCTGACAACTACCTTCAGTAATGGCTGGCAGATGTCACAAACCAACTTCCATGAGATCTAACTCGTTTTCGAAGTAATTCCTTAAAATATTCCCATGGGGCCATGATATGGCAAAAAGAAAAGATTGGGCCCTTGACCACCTTTGATCAAACAATACTCATGTTTCCTCCTCCCATGCTTTGGGCAGCTGCTGTGTGCCCCCACTGGTGAGGAAATCCCAAACGCCAAGGCTGGGCAAGCGCCAGCGTCCGGCTGCGTGCCTCTCACCCTCCAAAGAGGACACAGAAATCAGTGACCGGTGATGCACAAGGGAAAAAGAGGGTGCAGACTACTAGGAGAGGCAAGCATCAGCAATGGGGATGGAAGGAATAATTAAACATTACAAAATATCCACACACCTTGCCGGTAAGTAGGGACAGAAGGCTATGTGACAGGGAAATTTTCAAGCTCACAATATTTTCTCTGTTTTCTTTTTTTTTTTTTCTTTTTAAAAAGCCAAGAACCACAGAAGGAATACACATCACATTGAAGAGCAGATTGCACCGCAAGCCATTATGAGAGTTGCATTTGCACAGAATAGGTGTGCAGTCTCAAATCAGGTGTGGGAAAGTTAAAAACACTCTGCTTGCCTGTCAAGCCAGCTTGAGACTTAGAGAGAGTGACCAGCTCTGGCAGGAATACTCTGAGGAGCACCAAAGTCCGGTTTTGATCATTTCTGTGATAATTATTTTGCAACTGAGCATCTGAGACAATGGTGGTGATAATTGTATAACAACAGCACAGTCTGTCTGTTCCAATATTTGAAGAGGACCCCTACCCTTACCAGCCCCTGTATATTCACAGAATCACAGAATCACAGAATGGTTGGGGTTGGAAGGGACCTCTGAAGATCATCTTGTCCAACCCCCCTGCTTGAGCAGGTACACCTAGAGCAGGGTGCACAGGACTGCATCCAGGCGGGTTTTGAATATTTCCAGAGAAGGAGATTCCACAACCTCTCTGGGCAGCCTGTTCCAGTGCTCTGTCACCCTCACAGTAAAGAAGTTTTTTCTCATGTTCAGCTGGAACTTCCTGTGTTCCAATTTGTGCCCATTGCCCCTTGTCTTGTCATTGGGCACCACTGAAAAGAGTCTGGCCCCATCCTCTTGGCACCCACCCTTCAGATATTTGTAAGCAGTAACAAGGTCCCCCCTCAGCCTTCTCTTCTCCAGGCTGAACAGACCCAGGTCTCTCAGNTGCTGGCTCATGATCAGCCTGCTGCCCACCAGCACTCCCAGGTCCTTCTCAGCAGAGCTACTTTCCAGCAGGTCAACCCCCAACCTATACCGGTGCATGGGGTTGTTCCTCCCCAGGTGCAGGACCTCACACTTGTTCTTTTTTAATTTCATTTGGTTCCCCTCAGCCCAGCTCTCCAGCCTGTCCAGGTCTTGCTGGATGGCAGTGCAGCCTTCTGGCGCGTCAGCCGCTCCTCCCAGTTTGGTATTGCTGGCAAACTTGCTGACGGTATACTCTATCCCTTCGTCATATTCATATTCATATTCTTGCTGTCATATTCATGACAGCAAGATGAACGGTACAACACAGATTTGTGATTTTATACAAAAAACATATTTATCAGTTCAATTCTCTTACTTGTAGTGTCCTGCAGTTAGCTAATGAGGAACATCTATATGTTTCTGGTTTTTCCTCTATTTTAGTATTTCACAGCACCTTTTCAGCTTAATCTGAGGGTTCAAACAGGACAGTTCTAAAGAGGAATTAAATCCTCCCTACCTGAATATGTATTAAAAATGTATATTGCAAGAGTGAAATTCACCCAGCCAACGTGAAAACTGCAAACTGTATATACATGAATAAAAGACACAAGTACGTTAATATTTGTGCATTATTTTAGACTTAGTTGCAATATTCTAAGCAATTCACTGTCCTTTAAGAAACTAAACTAGAAGCAATGTTTAGGATTACACATACCATTCATACAGAATAAGAATAAGATCAAAATAAAACTGTGACTTTTTGTTACATATACATGGTAACTGGAAGAAGTTGTGACACAGTCACAAACAGGGTCATGGACACAGTTGGCTTGACTTTTGTATAAGTACAAATAATAACAAAAAAGATAATTCTTGTTGTATAATATTTCCAGTCCAGGTGTACTCTATCCTGAGGAAGATCTGTTGACAGAGTAAAAGGCATTGTCTATTCAGATGATAAGTTCTGTAGGGAAAAACACAGGATGTGATCTGCATTTGGCAGCAGTTTGCACAACAAGGTCCTGAGCCATGACCAAGTCCCTCCAGCCCTACAGTTAGAGAAGCTATATTAGTGACCATAATAACCATTAGCTCCTCCGTAGGTTTTCCCATCAGGAAACCTGATGAAATATTTGGCAGGATGATTAATGGGATTCACTAGAAGAAAAACTAATGGCTTCGTCTGGTCTTAGGAAGAGAAGGCCAAATAAATCTGTGTGCCCTAAAACAGTCTCTTACCAACAAATGCAGTGCCGCTTTGACGGAAGTGTTGTTTCTGTCAGGTCCTGGCCATACTACAGGGACGTCATGGGCAGTGGTGGTCAGAAGCCATGGCACGCGGTGATACTAGCAGTGTCTCAGCGCTGCCTCCACTTGAGGGTAGGTCTCTACTGAGGATAAAGCTTTAAACAGGAAGGTAAACCAGAAAGAAGCAAGGAACACTTAGTGCACATGGATGGTGAAGATGTGTCCTGCTGAGCTGAGAAGGCCAAGGGCATAGTTAACCCGGAGTGGAGTGGAGTGAAGGGAGGTGGCAGGAAGCAGATGTGGAGAAGATGGTGAGGCCAAGGAGTTTACATTTAACCTAGAAGTTCAAAGAGAAGCCAGTACTAACTCATCTGTTCATTCCCTAGATTAGCATTTCTCTTTGTTAATTAAATTAACCAGAAAGAAACCTGGATCAGAGGAATTGCTTCAGCTTAATTACTGCAGCCCAATACTAATCAGAGTAATCAATAACTGAACATCTCCTTCACCTAGGAAATCAAATAAAAATTCAAAACTAGCTTTTATTATCTTGCAATAACCAGTTTTCCAGATCCCCTCCCACCTCTGCTGAGAAGTATGAGTTGCCGCAGACCCGATGACTTACACTGCCTGGAAGCCAGCTGAGACTTACCTTCAGCGCTGTGTAATGGACTTCACCATCCCTGCCAAACTGCTCCTACAAAAGCAGAGAGTGTATATGAATTTTATAGGCCTTAATTGTTTTTTTTTTTAGCACTATTACCTTAGTAATTAGTGGTTTGTTAATAACAACTTTGTCAAAGCCAAAATGTCTACTGGCACTATAGACAGAATTGTTTTAAGCGGGAGAGACAGAGAGGAACACGGTGCACTGAGTCAGAAGCACCTCCCCTCTAGGCAATGCTGACGCGTCTGTGGTGTTAGCAGCACTTTCTACTGCGATGGCCAAGGTGCTTTTTCAGTTTTGGTTTGGTTTTATTTTTCCTCCTGAGGAGTACTCTAATTTCTCCGAATTCTTTTTTCTTCTACTTCCATAACCTTTACTGCGTTTCAATTCTTTCTTTTTTCTCTTTTTCCCAGACATACCCATCCAGCCCCAGTTTATCTCAAAATTCACCAGTTTAACTTGCAGGTAGCAAAAATCATAGACCCTTTCCAGTGAGATGAGTAACAGGCAGCGTGCAGGAGCAACTGGAGAAAACAAGAACTAGGCTTTGAGCACCTGTGGAAAGGTTGCAGGCAGACACCACGCAAAAACCAGGAGGGCTCTGAAAAGTACCTATTCCCTCCCGTCCGCTACCACTCCTTTAGTATAAGCTGAAGTTGAGCCAACAGAGAAAATCATGTAAGCACTCCCAAATGTAGTTCAGGTCAAGTCATCTAACTCAGCATAAATAGCCCCTGAGCTACCAGCGAGGTGCTGCTGGGCGCAGCAGGGAAGACAACGCCTAGCTATCGAGGAACAGCCACCACCTGGGAACAAACCTGATCATGCACACAAGCTATTGCAGTGGCACCAGCTTCATGCCATTGCACTTCTGTCCACACCATCATCAAGCAAAGTTTCACCAGGTGAAATACTTTTCCCTTTTAGAAATTAGGATCTTTATTAAAAAATGAAATTTTTGTTAAAGTGTGCTCTTGTTCTTAGTTTTCTTGCAGAAGATAGAAAGAAGAGCAATGTTGACAATGGCTTTACAAAAAGCTAAATCTCTGAGATACGGTGTTTTCATTCTTCTCTAACATAGATCTGTTTCCATTGAAGCAGATAAGAAAACAGTAGTTTTACTACATATCGTTGGGTTGAATTCTAAGAAAGATCATTGGGTTGAGTTCTCTAAACTAACAAGGCAGCAGGACACCTACTGCAATCCAGGCTCCGGTTCCAGGTTCACACATTACAGGTATCACAAAAAGCATCATTTTGAACAGGGATCCTGCCGTTAGCAGGCAGCCTCATAGTAGAAGTAAAGTGTGATAATACTTCGAAGAAAATCGTCAAATATTCCTGAAAATTTTACATGGCAGAATTTTGCACGCCTATTAATGAGCTCTGTTACAGACAAAAGGATGCTTTTTTTCCTAGCTGATAGCTGCAGCCCTGCAAACAGCTGACTACTTGAAAATCATGCTGCGGTCCTTTCCTCCTCGTGTTATTACAGAGTCACGGTGCTGGAAGAGACTTTGCGAGGTCATCCAGTACATCCCCCTGCCTAAAGGGATGATCAGTTATTCCCACGCCATTTCTGACAGATACTTGTCCATTAATCATCACTGTTAATAATGATCCTGGACACCATGTTGTGCTCACAGTGCTTGCAGTGGGGGCTGTACAGGTGAATGCGATTAGGATTTATTAAGCTCCTGCTGATGTAAGGTATCATAGGAAAAGGATCCACCTCCCTGTTCCTTACCTGTGTTGGCTTAGAAGAACAAAGAAATCCAAAGGAGAGGGGAAGGAAATAATAATTTACGCTAGCAAAGAGCCAGGATTCTGAACACAAAGGTACTTTTTGTCTCTTTTTATTTTTTTAATTAGGATCATACTTTGTAATAGTGATCATGAGAGCAATGCATGACACTTCCTAGCAGAAATCACTCAAATTCCTGCAAGAATTTTTGCAGTACGCAGCTCTTTCAAGCATAATGGACTTAGATCCACAAATTTACTGCTTGTAAACTATCAAGACTATAGCAGACGGATTCAGAATCCCAGAAAGAAAATTCACTTGCTATCATTTCATCTTCTACTTCTGTGGCACTGCAAAAACCTGTAACCACCATGTGTGTGTGATGGATCCAAGCAGAAGGCTTTGCTGTGCCCATTGGTGCAAGGTAGGAGCCAAACCGAGAGTTGTCCGCCGTTTTGAATAGTCCCAGGAGCTGACCATGCAAGAGAATAAATCACGAATAAATATCCTAGACGGGATGTCAAATGGCTGAAGAAATGTCCTTTGCAGAGGCAGAAGGCCTAGAGAGGGAGGAGAGGAAAGGAAGGAAGGTGAAGTGGCTTATTCAGCTGCTTCTGCCGTTTTGGATAAGAAAAATATTTTCTTTGCACCAAGTCAGCAAAAGCATTTCCTGACGTCTTAATCTCTTTGTTGCTTTTTTTTTTTTTTTCAGCGAAAGCAGCTTTCTAAAAGGCATTGAAAAATGTGGGTGCTGGTCAAGGGAATGTATTTAACTGCCTGTCTCCAGGCTTCACGTTGACTGTTACCAGAGCACCCAGGCACTTTCCATCAGGGATGCTCCTGTGCCGAGGGTGAGCTTCATTTATGCAGAGCACCATTGCATGGAGCAGGCGGAGGGTGCAGGGGACGAAGCAGCACAAACCAGCAGCCAAGCAGAGCCTGGGAGGGCAGGCAGCAGGAGCGCCAATGAGCAGAAAGTCAGTCATGGGTGCCTGATTTAAATCAAACCCTTAGACAGCTTTCCTTCAAGCATTCACATCTGCAAGGTGCTTTCGGGTTTCCCTCCTCTCCTCCAGGCGAGTCTGTAGCCGGGTACAGCTCACGGTTGCGCTCTCGCCACTGCTCAGCCGCTGTGAACCGACTGGGTTTTAAACTCATTAGCGCTGCGTGAAACAGCAGTGAAAATATTTCTCTGAGTAAATCAAGCAGCAAGGGGGACCTGGGGCAGGATTTGCCTCTGCTGTTTCTGAAATGCAGGAGGTAAACGGGGACTTCACACTGCGTAGAAAAATCTTACCCAGCTAGAGCTGATTTTATGTTTATGGGACTAGTTGTTAATCATTTCAAGTCTTTCCTATTCATGCCTTTTATTATGGTTTAGTGACAACAGGTGAAGTTTTGCAGTGCAGTTGCCTAAACTGCAAAAATCTGTTTGCATGGTTTGTAGAACTCTAGGAAAACAAGCTTAAGAAAAAACTGTAAATATTTTTAAGTAATGTAAACTACTCCACTCCCTAGTAAGATTCAGGCCTGTGTTTCACCCTTGCTCCCAAGCCTGAAGTGAGCAATGAGGACAGTGTGGGGAGGGGAAGGAGCAGTGGGTGCCCAGGGAGGGGAGTGCTGCAGGGCAGGGGGGCTGTGCTGCCAGAGGAGGGGGACACCAGGTGACCTTGCCAGAGGCAGTTGCTGCATGGCCACCCTGTGCCCCCCTGCTCACCGTGCTGTTTGGAAATGGCTAGTGTCGGTGAGAAACGCAGGCTGCACCTTTCCGAACCTGTGGTGAAGGCACTGTCCCTGCGTGCCCCAAGACAGAGCGGTATTTCTTGTCCGGATTGCTAAGTGGCGAACGTCCTTTTTACCTCCCCCACACAGCGATTTGTGCAATTATGTCCTATTAGGACACTCCAAACAGACAAATTATTATGAGCACACGCAGTGCCCCGGATGACCTGAGTGAAATCATCACAGCAGACTTGTGTTTTGTTTTTCAGGGGTGTAGAGCAGTCCTTCCAAGACAGGACAGCAAATGGCAGCTGCAGTGGTTTTTACCCCGCCGCTGAAGTATGGTATTGTTAATGCATGTCTTGCCAGGCAAACTTTACCAGGCTGATTCTGAACTTGAAGTGAACCTGGGTCAACTGTACCTTCATACTTCATGTTATAAACAAACGCTAGGCAGTGGTACCCCATGACCTGGTGTTTTAGGGAGATGGCCATCAATGAAAAACTCTAATGAAGGAAACAGCTTTCACCAAATCTCTCNCCCCCCCCCCCCCCCCCCCGTTGCTAATGAGCACTTGAGAATTTGATTTAGCTCCTTGGAATGACTGCCACTTACTGCTAGAATGTTAATCTGTCTAAACCCATTCAGCTCCTCTTACTTGGAAGTCAATCACCTGGAGCCTGCATTTCAAAGAGATGCTGGCTAAGGCAGTCACAACAACAGAGATGTTTTGGGACAACTCCCACAGTTGGGAGTAATCTCGGGAAACTCTAAGCTACTAGACAAACAGATTTGTGTTGATTCCCCGAGATAAACAGAGCTGGAGTCAGCCCTGAAAGAGACCAAGAGTGCAAACAGACGGGAGACAGGAGGCTGTTGAGCTGTAGATCACACAAGGGATGCTGCACTGGCATGATGCATCAGCTCCTCCGGGGGACAATCTTTAGTTAATGGTGAAAATACACCCAGGGAGGACGTAAGCAAACAAGCACAGAGGAGATATGCCGGGACACAGCCGGAGCTAAAGCTTTAAAGTGTCAGAGGAGGAGTCTGGCTTTCCAGAAGTAATTAGAAGGCTGATTTATTTTGTCTTGTAGTGACCATTTTTTAAACCCCTATTTGGAGGGGGAGAAAATGCATAAAATCCCATACTAAATGTAGGAGACATGGGCGTCACCTGAGACAGTTGATGACGTACTGGAACTGTGTATCTGTGAATCATCCCACAGTGCTCTTCTGGAAATGTTTCTCTTTTAGCTTCCTTAGCACGCTCAGAACCCCCCGGCTGTCAGATCATGCCGCCCAGGCCAGAGGGGCAGCCACAGCTGGGGATGAGTGGGAGAGCCAGGATCTGGGGGTTGCACTGGGGCCTGCCTGGGAGTGGAGGGGACCACGAAATCCCTAACTATACCAGAACTGCTCCTGGGCATTGCTTTGCATTCATTACATGGGAAGAAGGGTGTTTCACCCACGGTATACCCCATCTCTGTCACTGTCCTTTCACTCCCTGTGCAGTTCTCTGATGGCAAACTTTGTACAAACTATGCCCTTGCAGCGATGCAACAATTTAATAGGAAAATGGTTGCTTTGTTGCTGCTGTAGAAGAGCAGACTGGTCCTGTGATCCCATGTGAAAAGCACATTTTGGGAATAAGCGAATATTCCAAGTGGTTATTTGCTCTTTGAATAAAACTTCTAGCTCTTTCTAAATAAGAAATGTATCTTTAGAGTGCATGTCTGGAAACCTTATAAATGAGAAATGCATGAGGAAGGTCACAGCATGTATTATGTCAGCATATACAATTCTTTATGAACAAAGACAGCCCAAGATGGAGCTGGGCTTCATTCAGGTACTCGTACATTTGTCTGCTGTCATTGTTCTAAAATGTGAGAACATAGAAAATGAAAAGTAAACCCCACCATTATTATTATTGATTTATAAACAAAATGGAAGATTTATGCCCATAAGGCTTAGGGGTAGCACCTATGCTGAGACCCAATGTTAGAATTTCTTAAGAAGGAGCTTGGAAAAGAAACATGATCAGCCTTATACTCTCACTACAGAGTATGATCAAAAGTATATTTTAGCTGTAGCATATATATAGCCTGGAGTATGCAGGCACTGTAATAACCTAGTACCTAAGTTTTGAAGTAAACTTTCTTAAAATTACTTATTAGTTAGCAAAAGTGGTCTGAAGGATTAAATACAGCAATAACAACATGGTTTCAAATTCTACTCTAAAAGTTTTTTTGTTTTTCACTTCGGAAGAGCTACATTTGTGAGCTTACTTCTAATTTTCCATAGACTTCAAGAGGAAAAAACCTGGGAGAAGAGCAATATTTTTCCCTTCTGAAAATTTCAGAAGAAAATTATGGATTCAAACCTCTGCAGTTACCGACAACACACCCACTGCCAAGTCCCTTGGGGAAAGGCCTGGTACACAGTAGCACTAGCAACCTGCTAAGCCTAAGACCATCGGAGAAAAGCAGCCAGAAAATGACCATTTTTGCCTCTTTGACTGCCAGGATTATTCCAAGAACAAGATGTTTCCAGGAATGAACCTTTTGCTGGAAAACAGAAAGAGCATAAAGTGCAACCAGGATGCTGATCTAATGTGGATGGCTGGCTTTGTTTTGTGAAGCCAGAAAAATCTGCCCCTGCTCACGTTGCAACCATACAGCAAAGAAAGTGGTCTTCGTGAGTGAAGAAATGAACGTCTTCTCCATTTATTTACATCAATGCTTGGTGAAGAGATGGAGAGATTGTAGGTACCTGTATAAACACTCAAGCTTTCTAAACTTCTGACAACTGGAGAAGCCATTTTTTTAAATTAGTAAGTCCCCAGCTTATCTTCAGCTCACAGGTTTTGAGCTCTTTTTTTAAAGTTGTAACGATTTCTGTTTGATTTTAATTACCTCAGGTCTAAAGCAAAGCTTGTTTTTGACACATGAGAGTATTCAGAGCTTTTGGCAGTGATGGGAAGGTGATAAAGCAAAGCTTTTTAATGTTTGGATGAAATAACCAGACCTGCCAAAAGATTCCTTTGGGAGGTGGAGGATGGTGGAAGAAGAGCAATCTTCAGGCTTTTCTCTGTCTGTCGTTGCAGCTGAGTGACAGACAAGTGCATTGCGCCAGTGAACCGATGCCTGCGCGACAGCCACCTCCCACCCCTCTGCACGGGGGCAGCCATCCCAGGCTCTGAAGTGTCGAAGGGGACGCAGGTCTCCCTGGCCTGGCAGCATCTCCTGGCAAGCCATAGTCCCGCTGCTAGTGCAGCCCTGTGGTCGCAGAAGGAGTAGAAAGACCTTCTATATTTGGATTACCCAAAACACGGCCATCCTACAGCCTGCTTCAGCCAAGCCGCTCACTTTAATGAGAAAATGAGGCCCATGTACCTACATTTTGCATTCAAATGCTTGGAACAAAGACTGACTTTGAGGGAAGGCACGCTGGCAAAAGGCACGAAAGGCACGGGGAGTGCTATCAGATATTTTGAATGCTACCTGCATTGCTTTGTTTTGCTTTTTTTTCAGATTCTCAGAATTTTCTGATGCTTCTACTTTATCTTTTAAGTAAGCACAGGGACAGATGGTGCTTAAAGCTCTTGCAGCTTAGCTATGTTGTAAGAAGTGCAAAATTAATGACTTAGCCTGTGCAAGAAGAAGCCAGTGGCTTGGCAGTTAGACTGGCAAAATAATTCTTTGCTCTCTGTTAGACTATCAATAACTATCAATAGACTATTTTCCTCAGGTACTACTGTTATAAACCGTGCTGGTAAAGAAACACTTCAACTGCTACAAACTACCTCAGTAAGAGGCTCTGCCACTCAACAAATGTCACCTTCCTAATGCAAGCAAGGAGCTGTTTAAACTGCCACTCCGCAAGGATACTTGAGGTACCTGGTTTTTAAGATCTTCAAAAAGTATGTCAGCCACAGGCTTGATCTTTCAATATGTTGCACAAGCCCCATTCCCTGAAAAGTAGAGGTTTGTTGTTAAAGATGGTTGTCAATGACTGGGGTTAAGCTGTAAGCTGATCTGGAATTTTTTTAATAAAGTGCCTATTATTTGCAGAAAACTGCTGAGTAAAGCTGTTCATTTATATAATGCCACCCTATATTTAAAAACATCATAATAATGTAGAGTTAGGCATACATTTAACTGTGAGATCTTGCAAAAGACATGCACCAGTCAAACTCCAGTGCGCAGTACTGGTACCAGTTATACTCCACCTGTATGCGTGGCTGTTAGAACTGAAACCCCAGTGCAGTCAAATGTGACTGCCTGCAGTTTGCAGGTATATTCTCCAACGCCAAGTAGTTTCAGATGTCCTGAAGAACAGCAAGATTCAGCGGTACTATCTGAGGTTAAGAGTCTCAAAGGCTTTGTACTGGGAAATTGCCTTCCCAAGTTTCAGCTGACTGAAAATGTCCAGACACAAACTCCTTCCAGCTGAACTTGACATCTCCGGCACAAACTCCTCAGCTGGGCCAGTTGTCTTCTGCTTATACAAACCTCATGTCTGGAAGCTGACCTCACTTGTATGACCTAAAGAGAAAGGCATTCTGGAAGAAAACTGCTGCTATGATTTTCTTCCATGTGTTCCAGCCTGGAGTTTTGAAACTGCGGGCCAAATCCCAGTCATTACCGTTGTCAGGAAAACCCAGAAAACTGCTGTCTATGTGAAAATTCCTATATTCTTTCCCACACTGCTCACCAAACAGTTACTAGCAGACACTGATCACACTTGTATTGGGATGTAAAACCTCTGACAGACAGAACCATTGAGTTTCAAAAAAGCAATACAAACAGAAACTGGTAAAATCAAGAGAAAGGGAAAAGCATGGCTTTAGGAGGAAAACAAAAGCCTAGGAATCCTCTTATTCTAAATGTCCCCTTGCCAGTGGCACACCAAGTGAGGTCCCGGCTCCAACCTACCCTGGTGAAGGGGGAATGGCAGGCACAGCCCAGACATTTCCTTCCCTCTCCACCGGAGCAAGCAGAGCTCCCACCCCTCCAGCCTGATGGGACAATTAAGCTTTTTGCCACACCCTGGTCTCCTGCCACCTCCAGGAGCCAAGCACCTTATCTCGGTCAAACCTCCTGGGTCACAGCCAAGCTCCCAAGTTCTCCAAGTAACCACCAGCTGTGCTCAGGAGAGCAACTCACCCCGTCTGCTCCTGGCTCTAACGAAACCTTCAAGCCCTTCCCAGAAGGCAAAGGTCTTAAAAAAAAAGAAAAAAAAAAAAAACCAACCTTGAGAAGAAAAACAACTGATTCCAGGGGACAACAAATGAAAAAAAAAGGGAAAGGGTGCAAAAGTTACAAGCCCGAAAATGGATCTGCAGGACTGGAGGGAGACACCACGCAGAGCACCCCTGAGAGCACCCACCACTCCTTGAAGCTGTCCAGAGAGGCAGTGGCCACCACCCAGGGGTGCTCTGCACAGGGACAGGAGAGGACAAGGTGTGGACACAGGCCCACAGCCACCAAGGTGCCCCACGCAGCTTCCTCCTCCCGGTGGCATGTGTGACCAGCCTGGCCAGGGCCAGGAGGAGGCTGATGAGGAGCTCCTGCAATGCTACTGCTGCCAGATGCTGGCTCCTTCTATCCCTTACACCAGGACAATGAAGCTTTTTTGTTATTAAGGGCCTAAATATTTCTTCAAACCCTTTGGCAGGCCACACAGCAGCCCTTCTGCCCCAGCATTATCCCAGGTGAATCCCGGTGGTGTCATCCCATGAACTCCATGATGTGGCTGTATGAAATGGTAGGACAGGCCTCCTGTTTTCCTGCTCTGAGTTGGAAAAAGTGATCTGGGAAGAATCTGGGAAGAGGCAGATGCAAAGTTAAAAGCTTCCTTTTCCTACCCCTTACCCCATCTGATTTTGAGAGTGAGTATCAGCGTTGTTTTCTTACCTTGATGGCAATGCAGAGCTGCTCAGAACAGCAGCTGCCTTTGAATATGAACTCTTAGCAGAATATGAACTCTGACAATGTAATGCTGAGGCCAGAGAACACACTTCACATTTAAACCCTTTGTATTTAATAGAAAACTGTTAAAAAACCCTATTTGCATGGCTATTTAAGGCAAGCCTATAAAGTTGGACTTAATAGTGCTGTGCAGAAACAATATAACTCACGGACTTCAGGTTACAGGGAAATAACCTTGTCTTCCTCATAATGAGTCATATCATATAATAGTGATATAACTCATTTGGGTGACATGGCAATCGAAACCAAGAGTGCTGCACTCCTTTGCCATTGCAGGTGTGCTGTGTATGCAAATTGTGCTTACAGGGTTTGGCTTTTCTGCAAGACCTCTGTGGTTGGTTACTGCTGGTAAATGCTAATCCCTGGGAGCAAGGGTGGAACAGAGGGAACTCCAGCCTTTGTGTGTTCCCTGAACACCTCAGGAACAGCACAGGACACACTGAGCCTCAAGCCCCAAATGCAAAGGGTTGCTACCAACTAGGACTATATCTCAGAAAAAGAAAAAAAAAAAAAAGCTTAGTATTTCCTTTACAAAAGCCTTTAAAATGATCATTTTTTGGTTTTTTTTCTGCAGGCATTCCCTATACCCAGTTACATATATCCAGTACAACCAGCTAGCCATTCCCATAAAATACATGAACAACAGAATTCAGAAATATGGCTCTCATGAAAGGCTTCAGACACACCAAACAGGTGAACAAAAGCTCCGTAAGACCCTCTTTGGCTGATAGCTCTCTTCATAGATAGACAGGCTTTTGTTTAGATTCTTGGCATTTTGCAAGGGAATAAAAGGGTTCTAATACATAGGAAATCTAGAAGATGGAGTTTTATTTCTTTTTTAAAAACATTTTTTAAAGCATTCCAAAGCATTGACTGGGTATAGATCACCTCACCCACATCAAAGAATGGAAACACAGCTATGCAAAAAAAATCCCTCCATTGTAGGAAAACATTACTTTCCAGCATTGCAAACACATCATTGTATTAAACAATAGTGTCAAATTCAGTAGCTAGAGCAAGCATTTGTAAAGTATGTGGGGAAACTTCAGTGAAAGAAAAACATAAGATGTATAAGACCTAGGGCACTGCTCTTAAATTACTTCTGAGATCTGTAAAAATTACACTGTTACAGACTTTTTCTTCTTCTTTTTTTTTTTTTTTTTTTTTAAGCTAGGGTTTTGCAGACTGTATCCACTCTCCTCAGAACTCTCAGCTGGCTTTAAGCTAACGATGTGCTTATTTTTGATGAACAATAGGGGAAACTTCTAACCAGCAGCATTACTTGGCTTCTTTTCTTTTGTGGTGGTTGTTGAAAGATGGATTGTGAATGTGGACAAGCGAGCTATTCAAAGTCAGCTCTAGTACAGAGTCCATGGATCCAGCAGAGTAGCAAAGGCCTTATAACAAATCCTGCAACATCCTATACGAAAGTTGAGAAGATAAATAAAGCTAGCGTTGTAGTCTAATGGAAAAAGAGCACATGCTGAGTCTACCACTGTCACGCAAAACAGGTCCAGAAATTCTGTGCCTTTCCTCCACATATACAGTAAATTAGGTAATCCATAAAATGGAACACTTTGGAGGTCTTGAACGGCAGAAAATCATGTTGGTAACCCAAACAATGGCATATGCCTCAGTGTGAGGGTCTCACACATAATTCTTCATGAACTTTGGAATCTGATTGCTCAGAACAGGATGCTTTTCCTGGAAATTGTTCTGGTTCCAGTTTTGGCAGCAGCTGCCATTCAGCTTTGGCAGTTCAGCCACTGCTGTCTACCACGGGAGATGTCCTGGCAGAGGAGGGGACACCATCCAGAAGATAAATGAAGCAGAGTGCTGGGGGAGCCTCCACAATAACCCAGAACTTCAGCATTGCCCCTGTTGTACATTACAGCCCATCACAAAGGCTGTGTGGATTCTCCTGCTAAGCCACATCTTGCAGGTGAGACCATTTTAGAGACCAGAGCGTGTAAACACATCAAATGTACATAGAGAGGTTAGAATCATTCCCTGCCTCAAGGTATTACTCCTGGTCACACACAGTCAGTGGGAGCTTTGCTAAATGAGTGTTTCCACACATCCTTGAGTGAGTCAGGTAAGCTACCATTTCTGGTTTTCTCATCTGGCGTAACAGTACATTAATTAGTAGTATAACAGTCTTTCCTTGCTTACAGGGCTGCTATGTGATCCAACGTGGTGAAATTCTGTCATAGTATAACGTTGACTGAATATCCCTGAATTTTGACTTAAAGTGGCTTAATTATTTTCAAGAACTGGCCGGATTTTGATGAGCTGTAAAGTACCAAGCACTTGAGCATTTCTGGGCGTTATGTGAAAGACTTGTTTTGGGCTTCAAATTTGTGTCTTTGTGTTCCTGAGATGGTATAAACTAGTCAAATATTCACCTTGTTACAGATACATCCTCCCACAAACTGAAGCTGGTTGCAGCACCCTTACTGTCTGTCCACCATCCACAGAACAAAGCGTTTGAGATAAAACATATGCCAGGATCTCACAGGCTCTGCCAGATCTGCAGCTGCCCAGGTACCATTGTAAGCCTGCAGTTCCACGGGTCTTTTTTGCAAATGTAAGCACTTCATCCCACTTCTTCCATTTCTGGTGCTAGTTTCCAGCCCCCGTAGAAAATTTCAGATTTGCGGGCATAACAGATGGGACTGTATGATTGTGGGAATGAGTACCTGAGAGATGGAGGGAGCTGCCTGCATCAGCACAAGTCACCAGGAGAAATGTCCTTGGAACCACAGCTGGAGGGATGACAAGATCTTTCTTCCATCCCTTTTTTGGCTACGATGAGCAGCACGGAAGCACTGACAACGCTTGCCTCCCTCTGCTCAGCTGCTTCTCTTCTTTCCCTTTCCTTCCCTCCTGGCTGAATCCAGAAAGAGTATGTTTAAATGCAATGAGAATTTAAACCCGTAAGAACATAGCCACAAGCACAACTTTTTTAGCAGATGCCACATCTGTGAGAAAGAAGAGGTGAAATTAAAAATAAGTCCAATTCAAAATTTCTGTTCCACTGGAGCTGCTCAGGGTTGAGTCAGTGTGTAAGAAAATGTACAATTTAACTTTCTCTGTTTAGGTTAATTCTGCCTTGCAACTGAATTTCAAAACTTTACTAGAAATAAAATTCTTACCCAGGCATATACTAGACTGGTGAAATAATACTAATCTCCATCTCATTCTCTGACATTGTTGAACAATGGCTCTTTTGTCTGATATTAGGATATTTGAGGAAGCTCATCTATTAAGAGAAATCTGTCAAAAACTTTGATGAGAGCTACGTAATGCAGGTCTTTAACTTCACTAGCACCAGATCGCAGATAATTTTAAAGTACAGCTAAACCAGGCCTGCAGATTTCCGAGAGCAAAGTGAGGTGCCTACATTTGGTCTCTGGCTTGTATAAGCTCACTGGATAGGTTTGCCTTGGTTCTTCAAATGAAAAGCTTCTCCTGCTTCCTAAGGATGCATCTGAATGATGCATTTGAATGGGAACCTGTTTCAGTCCATCTCCTCTATCTTGTGATATCCAGCATTTACCAGTGCTATTTGGCATCGTTAGCAACTCCTTTATGTATCACAAAGCCTCCTCTGGAAATCAGTGCAGGACTAGTTCTAGTCCAAGACTTCAAAGCAAGGCCATAGTGACATGTAGGGAAAGCATACACAAAGATAAACAGCCATGGGTAAACACAGGTATACAGTTTAGTTTTCCAATATTCCACTGCATGCACTGCAGGCAGATATATTTATTAACTAATTGGGATGAACTAACATGGATGTTCCTGGGTAATTAGTGGTAATTTCAAATTCACGATGCATAGAGGCAGAAAAAAGTCGCAAGGTACAACTTTCATTTATTTGTCATGGAATAAAGGTCTGGAGGACAGAACAGCAAGATCTAAATTGCCTGAACATTACAAGCAGTGAAGGGCTGGATTCACTGAAGCTGGCCCAAGGAAGCACAAACATTACGTCTTCTACCAGCAAAGCCTCTGCTGGCCCATGAGACTTTCAACTCTGAGACTGTTGAGCTTGCTCCTGACTCTTGATTGTGTATGGCCCCAAAAGGGGGTATATAGCTGCTTGGTCAGTTCTGGAGGAGATAAATATGGATCGTTCTTTTTTTGCTTTTTTTTCTTGCAAGCCTTTTCCCCCTGAGTGGCTCTGACCACTGCCACCGGTTTCCTGAATCCTCTGCTCTTCAGCAGTTGAGGGTCACAGCTGGTGTACAGTTTCACAACTTCTGAGTAATTTCTAACCACCTCCTCTTGAACTGGAAAGAACAAGATTCGGAAGGTGGGCTCTCTCTGCCTCTGAGGAATCTGGGGGAGGATTTACACCTGTAGAAATCTCCCCCTGTAATGCCACCATCACTGGGGACCTCCAAAGTTAAAAGCCCAAACTACTACAATTTGGGCTAAAGCAGCGATGCTAACAGGACCGGCTGCACACCAGTATATTTTTGCCATGACAGGTACAGAGAGGAATAGGGTGTTTTATTCACTGACCCATTACAGTGGGTCTGACTACTAATGATTGCTTTGAAAAACAGCTCTGAATTCTGCCTTTTCTGCCACGGCCAGGTTGCACTCTCCTATATTAAAAGCCACCACACAGAACCCTCCAAAGCAGTGGCATCCAATATTGTGCCTCTTACACAACCTAGATGGTTTGAATATGAAAAGTGAGGAGCTGCTGGCACACTGGTGTACTATCAGGAGAGAAAGTGGAGCTAAAGGATTTTCTGAAGGGCAATGAGTTGCGTGGCAACCCGCAGCACATGTTACCTGTAAACAAAAGCAATTAGTGGCAGGGGCAGGCACCAGGCCCTGTGGCACGGGGAGAAAAACCGAGAACACGGACAATAGCAGGAAGCCAGAACACTCCGTACAGCACAAAAGGGGCGAAAAAAAGGACATACATCAAGTACCTCTACGGATTTGCTTTGTGAGAATGTGAAACAAAGGGAAATGCTTTGATGCTCAGCTTTCTGGATCACTAAAAGCATCCTGGGAGTCATTGTAATTGTTACCCCCAAGTTCCACCGGAACAATTAATGCTCTGCCCTCTCTTCACATTAGAAATTAGTGATTTGCTAGTTTTGTGGCAAAAAAATGAGGAGGGATGTCAATACAAATGATGCACAAAAAGTGCAGCCGAAAGTTCAGTAGAGATTATTGTTAGGTGCATTTTAAGGTTTTACTTAATAACAAGTGGCATTTCAATGACTCCTACTAAACTAGCAAAGTCTTTACCCTCATGAATGTGTGCATGTGTGCATGCATGTGTGTCTGTCATGATTTAAGGAATGCATAAGTGATTTTAATAGTTTTAAGGACATGACTATATTTTTGACAAAGCCAGCATTGTACTGCTCATGACATCAGAGCAAAAGTGCAAGTGCAAAAGGTTATGAGGCCACATCATGAAACTATCTTTCTTGGTTAGCTACTTGGGTACCCGCTCAAACACAATTAAAAAAAAAAATGCTAGCAGGGATTTTAATTGTGGTTGTTACTTTGAAAACATTAATGCATGAGTCGGCTTGAGAAGTCTGAAGAATAATAACTTTGCTTTTAAGAAAAACTTGAAAAATGAGGTCAGGTACAGTCCAGATTGGTTATGATTCCCCAAGAGTAATGTTACAAATAAAAATAACCCCAAGCCCAAATATACTATTAATTACCTATCAGGGAGCTAAAGGGCACATAGTAAATGAAGATAATGAAAAACTGTAGTAAATACACAGCAGTAATTTATCATTTTCAGGGGGGAAAAAAGGATTAGGGACTCTCTATTATTGATACCAATCTCTCTTATTCTAGCAAGAAATGCCAGAATAAGACTCCATTCCAGATGGAGATACCCATTCATTACAAGAATCTGTGTCAGAACAGAATACTTCTGCTATTCTTTTGCTCAGTATTAAAACCAAGCAGTTCTGGTTTGTTAGATCTATCCCGTTTGTTACAAGCTTGGGGAACATAACAACAGGTATACATTTGAGGCAACATTTCTTCAGAAATTTGATGCAGTTGACTGTAAACTCACCCACTCCAACTCTAGCATAAAAAGATACAGGGGTTATTTCCTTAACAATGTTATCCACCAACAATGATAATTTAAAATGTTAGTCCATGAACATATACTTTATTGCCTTTAATTTGTGAAATTGAGCTAGAATCAAGCCAAACTCTGGCTGACATTTGATGATACATTTATTATCTTTTAAAATCAAACACCATATTACACTTATTTATATCTACTTATATTTTTATTAGCCATGGAAAAAAATGCTTTCTGTTTACATCCACATCTATTTTATATAATTAGAACATCAGCGATGAAAATATTTGTCCAAGCCCTACGCATATTTAGAGAGCAAATTTGGGATCCTTATTCTTGATTAGAATCTAATAAATAATTATCTTACAGAGACAGACAATTACTGACTGCAGACCTTTCAAACCTACATATATTAAAGCTAAAACCATGGAGCAGGATCACTGCTCTTAATAGACGCTAAAGCATCGTCTGTAATGTTTTAAGTGGAAGCCTGGAGCTATACTCAAATGAAGACACAACTTATCTCACCTTTCAGGCTGGAGATAAGGTGATAGGTGAAAAAACACAAGTGATGAAAGGGGAAGGAAAATTATTTTCTTTGTAGTCTGAACAGGGTGGCAGGTAAGTTTTATTTCAGGAGAAAGTAAACAAAGGAAGGGCTCCCAGAAAAATGAGTGTGAGGAAGATAATGGTGCACATTCATCCCTGGGTCTCAACTGGACTTTGAAGTAGGACTGAGTCCCTGCATTTCCTGATGGCAAGTTAGCTCAGGCAGAGAACCTGGAAAAAGTCAACTTGCCCTGACTTTAAAAAAGTGCAGATATAAGGTGATCTTCAGAAGCAGTGCAATTTCTTCACAGTAGTATCCAATGTAGATCCACATATTTTTTCTTCATATTTTCAAATGCCTGCATTTCAGTGCCCAACCTGTGTGTGTACATGCAGTTATCAGGGTGCAACCGCACCAGATTTACACCTCAAGCTCCACCTTTCTGCTTCCAGCCTAAGATTCTTGCTTGAAGGTTATCAGAAAAGTTATGAAAAAAAGATGCCAAATCCACTGGATATTCAGTTTCCTACTTAAACACAAATATCCACAACTGTTTCACAATATTTTACACCAAGGATCTTGGTCAGGCAGATGTGGGGCAGTTCCTAGAAACCCCCCAGCATGACATATGTGCAGCCACAGTCTCCTTACATCATCTTGTGCAAAAGCGTGGTGATCCTGCATGGTGAGGCAGAGGCGGCCCAGCCTCCTATTTTCTTCCTTTTCAGTTCAAGACTTGCACAGCTCCATAGGGACTGCTCCTAGCCTGGCTCCTCTGTGGTTATCCCATGTGACTCTGTCCCATTTCCACCTGATCAAGTAACTCTAAACAAATAAACATGTTCACAGTGACACATGCTAAAAGTTCACCCTTTTGATTAAAGGAAGGAGAGGATCTGACATTATCGCCTAGTCTTGCACGGAAAGCTTCCAGAATAAGCTCTGACTTTGCCTCACCCATTCTTTGAAAAGGAGATTTCTCTGTCCCAATCTGACTGAAACAATGCCTGACTGTAACAACTCTGTGTGTGGCAAGACCCACATAAATTTATCCCTGGTGAAGTGGTTGCTAATGCGTCCTTTGACCATGTGATGAAGCAGGCAGATAAGACAAAATTTGTCTTAGTAAAATTCTGCTACTTTTTTATCTGGATTTAGGAGCATGTCAGGCTGATATAACCAGTAGGCAGAAGAGCAGAAAGAAAGTACGGCTGGAAATTAATATATTCTGCAAACTGTCATGTTCACTCTCGTGACCATGGCCCTGGCGCTTTGAGGAAGCGTTGAGCAAACCACCTGAAAAAGCCTATTTCAGAAGCAGCACTAACTGTGAAGTTCTGGATCCATATCTAAATCCAAACTTTGCTAAAGTATAGATCTGGGTATTTTCTATCTGGCCTGGAGGCTGCTTCTGCTCTACAGTTTAGATGCACACCTAATGAAGGAGGTTGTAGTATGACAGCCTATCCCAGAATGGGAAGCTCTACCAGAGCTGCACGTCACATGTTTATAAAAGGCATTAAGGCAAAAAGCACAGTATAAGTATCCAGTTATTGGGGTCCCAAATAACTTTATATTAATTCCTTGTGCATGAATGTGAAATGCTTTTAGGATCTGGTCAGTTATTTTCCTGTTTATTACGGTGCCCAGCTTGGTGAATAAAAGATAATATGTCTAATGAGAGAGGGAAAAAAGATCACTGTGACACTGCACAGTTCGAGAAAGAGACATGAGGACCAAAGATAATGACCAAACCAGCCAGCTAAACCTAACCAGAGGAAAGTTATTGGATAAACCTGATAAGAATAATGCCCACATCCTACAGAGAGCTTTGCACTTGCTTAACTCAGAGCATGTAAGTTGTCTATTTGCTGCCATTGTTCCCTGGGTCTCCTTGCATTCCTACTACCCCAAAAGTACAAAAGTGTTTGTGGGCACAGGGGTAGGAATGAAATCAAACCCACGCAGAGGTTGTCACAGGATCTGATTCTGACAGAGTACTAGAGTAAGATAAATGAACAGCAAGAAACAAACTTCCATGAAAAAGAGCAAGGGTATAGACCAAGATATGACAGCAGGATGAATACATTTTAGTAATGAAACAGAACAACGTACAGGTAAGGTACAGAAAAAACTATATGCTGAAGAGATGGCTAAACTTCTTTTTATCCATAGTTGAATATCTATTATCATGCACAGTCAATGAATTTAGGCTGCCATTTTAATTTCCTTTGCTTATGTTGCACTATTCTGTTTGTTTAAAAATACGGCACTAAATAATAAAAAATAAACAAACATCTACCTTCCCTTTCAACCATGTTCATGTCTCTTCTACCTGGATTGTACAGCTGTCATGTACTCAGTTGCTAATGACTGACAGCTGAAACTCAAAAAATTTAGTATTGATGAGCACCCAACATCAGGGCCTGGAAAACACTGCCTAATTACATTAGGCTTACTACCTTTTACTCCTCCACAAAACTAAGAATAAAACAGTAGATAGCAAATGAGTCTCTCATAAATGTCTTATATTTGACCTGTTGTACAGTAGCATAGACAAAGGGGAACTTGCCTTACTAATGATCACAGGTATTTTTCTTTAAGTTTGAGAGAAGCTGGCTGCATTGTTCCTACAACTCCCCTTGCTGGACGAGCAGTAGAGATGCAGGGAAAAAAGGCAGAAGAGAGTCGCTCCTTGCTCTCTGTGCTGTAAGCAATTGCCAAGACCAGTCATTTTCCCGAGCTGAATGAAACCTTTCATCATTTAATAAAGGGAAATGTCTGAAAATATCTGAATAAATAATAAATAAAATAAAGAATAAAATATCTGCAGCCATAATGCAGAACTAAAATAGTGTGGTTATACGCCACTAGTCCTTATGGAAGAAAAAATGTTGCCTTCTGGCTTGCATGCTTGTTAAACACTCTGAGATGATCCTATAGCAAGAAAAAAATAGCAAAATGCACTGATAATTACAGTGATATACACAGTAGTCAGTACCAGCCCAGACATTTAGTTTCACAGCACTCAGATGACTAGTTGAAAAAACAGCTCAAAAGTCAGCCTCCGTATTACAGCTATTGACCTCGCAATAATGTTACCATGATCAGCGTGACCCCAAATGTTGACACTTCTACCCAGTCAGCTCTTTGAATCTAGTTAAATTTCAGTTCATGACCCACATCTAGGAAGAAACAATGTGTGAGAAGTTTGCCTCTCAATTAGCATTGTGATTTCTGCTCTGTTTTCAGAAATAACAGACCCATGGGCTTTTTTTTTTAACATTTAAAGTGTTCTTAACAGAAAGGTGGTGGAAAGTGCTGAGCTGCTGACTGGCATGTACTACTTACCCAGAGGAAAAAAGCATCCAAAAGCTAGCCTTAGCTTTGCCATACTACATTACAAAACCTTCAGCAAATTAGTCTTTCCTTCGAATCAGTAGGACATGCTACCTATGGAGGAATTCTAAAATGCTGCCCATAGTTCAGATCTCCCTCTACCTTGGTATGTTTTCCTGACGTGTTCAAATATGTAGAGACCCTCTGCATGCCTGCTAGCTTGAAGTCCTCACATAAGCACCATTTTTGTGACAGAGCTTGCAACATTTTCTTCCTCCAGTGTAGTCAGGCTAGAGAACATTATCTTCTTTACCAGGACGCTGCTGGTGCATGATGAGTTTCTCTGCAGTCAGTGGTATCTTTTGGCCTATATTTGCTGCCTTCTTCTTCACAGGTCTACAAAATCTAATTTAAAAATCTAATTAAAATGACTTCTCTGCTGCTGTAAAGCTGGGCATATTCATCCCACCAGAGGCACAGAAGAAAGGCTATATAATGCTAACTATATAATTTTTCTACTGGTTTTGTTGTATTTATTAACCACTCAGCACTTTAATCTTTTGATGTGTTTCTGAGATTTAAATAGAAAATGCATCTGTAAAACTATAAGGGGGAAGGTGCATTTTCTAAATTTAATGTTCAAAAGTTTCATACCCAGCAAGTTCAGGAATACTTAAATGAAATGATGGGTCTTCCACTCTACTTTAAATAAGACCAAGCTCTATGTACACTTTTGTTAAAAGCCCCCAGTGAAAGACATGGTCGAAATCAGACACAAAATATTCACAGAAAAAAATACCAGAGATTTACAATGCTGCGGCTCCCAGCTGCATGCTACCCTCTCTGAATGTGTGCCCCTCTCAGTTTTGCTGATGGAAGAGAATATATGGGCATTTTCTATGGTCCATGCAAAACCCTGCAGCTTAGCTTGTACTGCCTTGCACAACAGCTTAAGTTAAGCCATCAGACTTTGCACTGACATGGCTGAGGAGTGTTCGCGTGTGCCATTCCACCAGTGATATCTGGCAGAGAGGCGATAACAAATCCTAGGGTGAGAGGTGTGGTTAGGAGGGCATTACCTCTAACTCCTTTGTTAAATGAACGTATGTCTAAGCCCAGCTTTAGTTTTGTGATGGACATATGTGATGTGTCCCTAACACATGTTGTATATAGGACAGTGAGATAAATGGAGAAGCAAGGGCAAGAAAAATGAGGCTGTACTCCACTTCCCATTTGTCTTGGGTACTAGTAAAGAAATACTGAACTTTGCCTAGAAGTGAGCCAGCAACACGTGGAGCTAATAAGGTGGATGGGTGAGGAAGTCTCTCATGCGATGATGGGTCCTCAGCCTACCTTAGAATTTGAAAATGCAGTGAGGACCTGCAGTGTCGTACTTCTAATCCACACACATCACGTACATGGAAACACCTTTATATTGTCGCACATGGGTTTACATACAATGCAAGCAGTGACCCCCAGTGCCTTCGTGCCCCATCTTCTGTTGCTCATCAGTCTTCCCTATAGGGCCAGAGTAAGGCAAAAAATGCACAGCAACACTGCGGGGACACTTGAAATGCCTGTCACACTGACCACACTTGGGTTGTTTTGGAAATGAAGAGGGACTGGTTGTCCCAGCGCAAGCCCAAGGCCTCTTGCTAAGGCAGGCCTCCGAGACCGGTGTGCCGGGACTTGGCCGGGAGGTGGCAATGCAGAACTGGAGACCAGAGTCTCCAGCCCATGCGAGCTCCTGAGGACAGGACAGAGCTTTTCTTACAGGGATTACAGCTCTCAGTCTGCATCCAAGCTGATTACAGCTCCAGCATGCCCAAATTTATGTAGACTGATTTATTCTTTGCATTTTGTGATGCATTATGCTGTAGATGGTAACTTTTTTTCCAACAGTCTGATTGAACTGGTTAACACTGAGCACTTAGCTACGCAGCAGTCTCTTTAATGCCTGAGGAGTTTTCTGAACCAGCTAATGATGCTGTTCCATTTGATTACAGGTGATATTTTTTGATAGCGATTGAAATGATGGCCGTGCATCAGAAACCCAGAAAAAAAAGCAGGTTGGCATGTGGGGCTCAGAGAGGCTCTGGCTGAATTAAGCCTAGTTAGCTTAATGATTTTTATCATATTTAAACATTAAGTTCCAAACATGAAAAATTTGGATCTGCAATTTTCAGGGCTGAATCTGAACACTAACACCAGGAATCACATTAATTCAGTTGCAGATGAAGTTTGAGCTTTGGACTTCACGAGTTGCCCCTAACTCTGCTTTAGCCATGTACTACGTCTCCAGTCACGGTTTCTTAACAGTGAGCGAGGTCTTACCAAAGTATGTGCCTTTCTATTCTCAGAGATCAGAGCTGTCACTCATTCCTTTGTTCCAAGACTTTCAAAGAGATGGGGAAATTTTCTTATTTGACTCCAGGGCTTGGATTCCAACAGGGAGAGATATAAAGACAGAACAAGGAGAATTTGGATATGTAGTGTTAATGCAATCAGATAACTGAGCTGTCTGATGAAACACTGCCAAATTGACCATGTCATCTATTGAATTTATATACATCTTTTGTGTGGTAAATTTAGTGTAATGTTACAGAATTTTATTGTAATACTTAATTTAAAAAAATCTGTATTATTCTGGCAAAGTTCAGTTTGGGAATATTGTTTTTCCTCTGGAGTTTCTTTTTATGCCAAGAAATAGCAGGCAGTATATTTCCATTTACAAATGCCTCAGTTCAGGTATCAGGATGCAACTGTGACCTGAGTTCTGCAAGATAAGCTTAAAGAGTCTGAACGCTGCCAGGAAGTACTGAAAATATAGGAAATTCAGCACCAGAATCAGATCAGGTTTTAACTACTATTAACTGTTCTCTTGGTTGTAGTGAAATTATAACACAGCTCACTACTAGAAATCTTTTAGATCAGGATAGTAGCCCCCTATCCCACAGCTGTCCTCTTGACACATCCTGGGGAGGTTTCACATCATCAGGGGTTATTGACAAGCAGAAGCAGCCAAGTATCAGAGCTGCAATCTGTAAAAGAAATATGAGATTTTTGCTGTAAGTTCTGAATGTGTCGTTGGACTTCATGCTGTGAACTTGAAATACAAACTTGAGAGACTAAATCTGGAAGGTTTCCTAGGAGTAACCTGATGCCTGTTCAGAAGACAAGGTTCAGGTTCATCATTGGAATACCACTGAAATGTACATCATTGTAATTATTTCTCATTTTCACTGGTATACCTCAAGTCAAAAGTTTTGCTAATTAAGTGGCATGAAAGTGCTGGGTGAATATCCTCAGGCAAAAGCAAAATGCTTTTCATTTGTTCTAGCAACCTTTATTAGTTTTCTTAACTGCCAGTCACCTGAATGAGTAAATTCCATGTAATAAGGACGTGTTTAGCTCAACTGAGTTAATGCAGTATTTTGCCTGTCCCGGGCTTGCTATGATCAGTAATACACTGCTGAAACCAAGGGGAGTTGATCTGAACGAAGAAGACAGGGATTTAATAGATTAGAAAAGAAAGATTAAATAACTGAGGACTCTTTCTGTAATTTAAATATAAACCTATTTGAAAAATCCAAATTTCATATTTCAGAAAAAAAAGGTGCTTAGACTTGCAGCCCTTTATTTTCCTTTCATTGATACTTCTACAGATCAAGGGAAATTCAGAGGCACATATAAAATTGCAGTGAGGAAGAACAAAACCTCCAAATTGCCAATAAATACATTGATATCAAACAATCAGTGTTTCATTCATCTATGTAACAAGATGAAAACTCAGGGCCCTGCAGTCCTTCTATTATGATTGATACTATCACTGAAGTTTTTAAGAACTGAAAGAATAGAGCAGCAACAACCTTCTATGTCATTTTACAAGTTAATGTTACAATATCCTTTGCTCGTGCAACAGAATGAGTGCCTCACAAAGAACTTAGTAGATGTAAAGCTTTGGAAAAAGGAGATGGATGGTAAATGCGAAAATATGCTCAATCTTTTATTTTCTTGTTCTTTTCTTAGTATTTTCCTGTTAGTTTCCTTGCAGTATTTTGAATAGAACTGTTTTTTCTCCTACGAAAACCATTGCATCTAGTTCCAACAGTCTCGATGGGAACCCATAATGTTTGAGATTGATTACTAAGTTGTGAAACGCTAATGTACACAGTGTTCTTTGGCTTGGACCAGACCAGCATACAGATGCAGAATCAGTGAAATTTTAAGTGGAAGCCTGATGGCTGTTTTGATTTAGGACAGATAAGCACGCTGCTGTTTCTGTTCAGGAAAGTTTTGCTCAGAGAGCCAATATGATCACAGTAGTGCACAATGGCATTAAACAGCTCAAGCTATTAATGTTAACAAATTTAACCACTCAGAGAATGCAACCTTATCACCAACATCCGCTGAGTAATGCAAAAAAGCAAATAAGCCATGAAGTCAGATGCAAGATAAAGTCAGGCCAGGTCTCAATGAGAACAGTGAGAAATGCATAAATCCTTTTATGCTAAAACCACAGGGAAGAAAATTGTCTTCTTCACTCCATGTTGGCCACCCCAATATTGAATTGATGCCTTTGGCCTGCATGGAAACAACCAAAACCTATCAGCAGCTTGTAAAACTGGTTTTCTGAGCTTGTAGCTTGTACGTCTCTCTCTACTTCGACAGTATGATTGCTTACATGAGGCACATGCACTGTTCCTCACCTAAGAGGCTATTATTAGATGCATGAAATCAGTTGGAAGGCTGTGTTTTCTAAAGCCTACCCCATTTTACAGAGTCCTTAAACACTGCAGGATACAGGCTAGGGAAGTGCCAGACTTTATATCAGGTCACTGCTGTTCTTCGCTCCCTGAAATAAACTGGGCTTACAGTTACAAAGACAGGAAAGGATAGGCACTGCGAGGACAGGCTCCAAGCCTTAGCAGTATCTGTCCTATTACACAACAAAAAGCCAAGTTTGAAACTCATTGGGGTATGTAGGTTACCTGTTTTACAGATAATAGGTCTCAATGATCTTAAAGGTCTTTTCCAACCTAAACGATTCTATTAAAAAAGCCACTAATCTGAGATGTGTCAGAAGGCACCCAATGACAAGCTTCCTCTAATTTCAGGTTATGTCCTGAGCAACATTTAACTCCAGCAAAAGACTGGAGCACAAACTGCGATCCAAAAACACTATGCCTCCTCTTTAGCGTCCTCGCTTTGGTGAATACTCTTACGTTGCCTCTGCTTGTTGAGTGAATTAAATTATTTTTATCTCTGGTTGGGAGAACTGTTTATTTTCTGTTCGTTCAAGAATACGAAAATGCAGCTGTGACTTGTCAGGACAAAGAATGTTCCTTTTCATTATCTCTGTTTGCTAGGTATTGGTGAGAATGCAATGGTCATGCTAAAAACTTGTCAATTCATGTTATTAACAGACTATTTTGTCATTATTGCTGGAAAATTGTGACAAAGTATTCAGAAGGGAAAAATGGACAATTTCGTGCAAGGGCACTTATCAAGTGAGTTGCAAATGGTAAAAAGCAATAAATAGGAGCACGGTTTGTTTCTTATTCCTATGGCTGCATAATAGATCAAGCAACCTCATCACCAGCCAACGATTTGATGATGCATATGCACTGCCACAATAGCTGCACTGAAATTGCATTGCTTAAGAAACACTTCTCACAAATGTGTTTCACGTAAAATATATTTGAGAGAGAACTGGTTGATCTTGTGAGTAGGGCTGAGTTAAGTTAATTTTGAGACTTACAATGCTTGGCAGCATTCCAAGGAGAGTTAGACTTGTGGCTTCCTCTACAATATTCTTATCTGCAGAGCAGTGCCAGAGATTTCTGAAACAGGACTCAGCTTCATCAGCAGAGATAAATATGTACAGGCACCGTGACAAATGCTCTTAATCAGAAACATGTCCTGGAACAAACAGGTGTATCTTAAATTGCAAAGTCAGCATGTTGACATTCAATTGAGACTTAGCTCTTAGACGGATAATTTCCAGTAGGCAATGAAAGCAGGAAAATAGTGACAAAGATGCTTGTTTTCTGCCTTAGTTTATAGTTAACAGCCTGATCCTGTAAAATCCACTGGATTGTAACAGGATTTCTTACAATATGTGCGAAGGTTGTTGAGGGTTTGAGCCCTGGAAGTATGAATCTCCATCTATTTAAGCTTTACAGGTTTTTTAATAACTCTGCCTAACACATATTACAAACTTTTAAGAGGCACATGAAAATAGCCTGGGCTGGAAAGTATGCTGTTAGACGATAGTGAGTTACAGGGAAGACTACTGGAATGCAAGGCTCGTCTGCTAAATCACCCCGTCATCAGGCATGGGTACCCTGTATAAACAGGCAGAGCTGTAAGAGCTGTTTGATCTGGCAGACAGACACTCTTAGTTTTATAAGTAAGGGGCTGGAGCCTCAGTTGGAGATGGAAGGAATTTGAAAACCGGAATTCCCCTCCAGAAAAAGGAGGAAAATTTAACCAAGCTCAGGAGGATTCTTGGGCATATCATTGATTGTGCTAACAATAAAACTAAACACAGTAAAGTGGGTGCTTGTGGACATTAGCAGCATGTGTGTTCCCTTGGTTTAGACACACAGATATCTTAATGTCTCGTTTAGAGTTTACCTTGGCCTTGACATGTGACTCTTATAGAGGAAGCAAGATAGAGGAGAGACGGACAGCACTGAATTTGGATTTAAGGTAGAACTAGCATGCACAGATTTGTGGTCTCTGTAACTGAAACTTTGCCATCATAGTACGAAGCATACCAGCAACAGAGTGGAAAGCCAGAGTGGGGATGGGAACATGCACAACCCCACACCACCAGTCCTCCCATGCAACTGGATTCTTACAATTTCCTTGTGAATGGAATGAAAATTATTTGGAACAGTTGGTATAATGAACTAAGGACCTCAAAGCTGACACCACTGGTGGATATTACCTGGGCAGAAACATGGGGTGACAAAGCCTGATCCTGTATCACTGAACTCAGCATTGGATGCAGGTGGTGAGAAGGAAGGCTGCTGGGGCCCCAGGAGCCTAAATCTGTCCTGATTTCTTAGTGTTATCTGTGCAGGTGTGCTGAAGAAGAACAGAGGGTCTCACTTCGCATCTGCTCAAGTTGTCCTAGACATTCAGATTGTCTCTGAACCTAAGTTATAGGAGAAATGAGGAAAACAGACAAAGAAAGTGTTGTGCACCACTTTAGACACGTTCAACAAAAAATATACTAACAAGGCAGGTTATAATTTTATTTGCAACTGTAGTGACACGAACAAATCTTTTGAACTTCAGTTCATTATGCATTTACAGCTTCAGGGCTTTTCATTCTGTATAGATGTGCTTACCTTTGTACAAGATGAAAATTAAATGTGAAGTTTATGTCACTAAAACCTGAACATGTTGTCCCTGACAGGTGAAAGAATGTTCTCTCTTACACCTTGCCAAACCGCACGACTACTGCTTTTTGGTGTCAAATTATCTGACTGTGCTTTAATTCTCTGTACTGTATGTCCTTTATCTTCCTGTCAGATGTCTTTGCAGTTTTATTAGTATATACATAAATCAACATTGTCTTGCACAAATGGTTTCTATGGAATGTATGCAGTACTTCTGTTTTTCTTGATAAACTATAAACATTGGCAACTGAGGTGACTTATATGTTAAATCCTTACATTTGAGCTGTAATTAGATTACACAGGGAAATATTTGTACTGGTAATTGTTCTCCTGTTCTTAACTTCAAGGAATAATATTACAAATGTATCTACATTTATTTTAAGAACATCTGAAAGGTTTTTTTGTATGGATATGTCAAACTTTAGATTTGCTGAACAATATTATTTTGATAGTTGTCCATTTATGCCAACAAGAATTTCTGCCTGTGACGGAAATGTCTGTGAAAAGTATTTGTGAATAGAAAACCACTGTTGAATCCTAATGTTAGCAGCAATGGTTACTATATTAGCTAAAGGTCATAACCACCAGAAACAAGGAACTCAGCCTTGCATTTTTCTTGGTAAATAAACAATAGAAATGCATTTACATAACCTATAAACCAATGAAACTGAAAAGGAATGTTTTATTAATACCCTGACTGCTGTGTTTTTACAAAAAATCTTAATCATACTATTTGAAAACTTGGAAAGCTAAGGTCACGAGTGTCAAAAAACGTTAATTACTGCTGCAATGATGGCCATTTTACCTTGCTTCTGTGTGACTGGAAGCTCCACTATTCTTCTGTGCTCCTTCTTCTCTGATAGCCACTGGCTAGAAACTTTGGCCCTGTTTCCTCTGTCTCTTACTCCTGCTATCCCTGAAGCAGCTCACTTTCCTCCAGTCCTTTTCCAAGCCTCTACCCATCTTATTAATAGCAACTATTCTGGTGTCTGATGTCCAGATTTTTTCCTCAGACCTCATAGTCAGCTTTCTCTTGTCCTCCATACTTCAAATGGCTAAAATAATGCTTTATTTATTCTACTGTTTTCTACCAGGGTATTTATTAGTGTCAAGCCAATTCCTGTTACTTGTTCTGTGCTATTCCGAGTTACAGTCATGGTCCTCCAAGCTGTAAAATAAATGGTCAGAAGAGTGAATGGGGAAAAATTACAAGATTCCAGATCAAACCAAACTTGTTTTTTTCCTTATTGTAAAGCATAATCCAAGATTTCTTGTAATTGTTATAAGAGAAAATTAAATAAAAGCACAGTTGTTGAGTAAAGAACATATCTGGGCAACCTTTCCAGTGAACAGTTGATCATTCTGAAGCTATTAGCAATTTTTGGACTCATTTGGCCATTAACTTTAAAAATAAAACAAAATAATCCAGAAAAACTAAATGTCAAAAATTGTTTTTTGAATGAACCCCTTACATTTTTGGCTGGATTTGCAAGTAGGCTAGAAAACAAAGGCGAAAGATTTGTTTTATCACCTTTATTTCGTCAGTCCTATGCTCTCAGCTTAGAGTCCAGGAAGCAGTTCGTGTATGGTTAAATGGTTTTTAAATCTGAAGTTATTACACTGCATTCAGATTAGCTTCTAACTCTAACAAAAGACGCTCTGCTCTGTAACTTAAATCTTCCACTTCTGAGGTAGGAGAGCTGACCCTAACCAGGACACCAACAAATATTTCAGAAATTTATGGTAAGTGTAACACTTCAACAAGAAGGAACAGCATAAAAGAAAAAAAGAATTTAAGGTAAGATCCCATATGTCTTTCACCACTATAGCTCCCCAAAGGCTTTAAATTTAAGACACAGCGAAACAAAGCGAAACAAAGACGTCTTTGTGTCAAACAAAATATAACAGTGACTCTCAGTTTTGAACCATCAAATTTCTGAAAATGTCTGCAACAAAACTTATTTTCACTTTGACTTAAACCACAGTTACTCCCAGAGCGTTTAAAGGAGAGAAAACTGTTGAAGTCTTTGTTCTGTTACCAACTCCCAGTTGCTATACAATAGATCTGTTTACACATTAATTTTGCAACTTGTGTTGGGTCAAATAAAAATGGCATCCTTCCTCATACATTTAATCCAGTATGTCTGAAAGAGCTATCAAAACAGAGCAACAACACAAAGGGTCAGGTTCCATAGCCACCAAGAACATGATGCTAAATACAGACATGCCCATTACACGTGGCATCCTGGTAGATAATATTAATGACTTATTTACTTTAAGTAAATTATTTACTGATCTTTCATTATGAAGAACTTTGCAAGCTAGTAAACCCAAGCTCCTGTGGATGAAATGAGTAACGAAAACTTCTACAAGGTGAAAGACGTGGATGAATTGAAACTCATATGAACAGATCAACTACGTTTTGATATACCTTGTCAGCACCTGCCACTTCATTTGAAAAATCAAATATTTGGTGTTTCTTGATTTCTACGAGAAATCCAGCGTTTCAGAAATCAGCACTGACAATATCAGCAGGTAAGCTGTTTGTGGGCATGACCAGTTTGGCAGATTTTGGTCTTTTTGCCTTTGCATAATTTATTATACTTGGATTGTAATTTCAAAATAAAAGGGATAAGAAAGTATGTCCCTTGCATGGAAGAATAATTGGTGAAAAGATAGGCAGGGAAGGTGTGAAGGGAATTCATCAATGGAGTTCTATAGCAATTCATATTGGGCTTTTTTTTGTCCAGCAACAAACTGGAAAGGGAAGGGAACAATGAGATGTGATAGTTTGCCAATATATGAAAGTATTCAGAGTAGTGAGGATGAGGGAAGGTGTTAGAAACGAGGTCAGAAAGACCGAGTAAGTGGTCAATAAAATGACAGACAAAAATCAGATAAAGGATGTACATTGGAAAAAAAGAGTCCTGGCTTCAAATATAGGCAGGTGAACTCTGAGCTGGAAGTTGCCACTCAGGAGCAAGACCTCGTTCCCATCGTAGAGAGTTCCATAAAAGTATCAACTCAATGCACTGTATCGTCTTTGTTCCACCAAGTTCAGGGTTTACCATATCCAGTTCTTGAGTAATACTATATATAGTTTAAACCACTAGCTTACATAAAAAAGCCTAATGGCTTCCTAATACTCATCTTGAATGAAACAAATTCATATACCAAATTTGACATGATTTAGCCTAACACACACACTCAAGTATTACAACTTGTGCAGGAAGGAAATGAGATTTAACCTTTTATTCTGACTCTTAATGTTCTACTCTAACTCTGTCAGCAGTTCATTCATGCACCACTTAGGGGGTCAACCCTGCAAACCAGTGAGCCACTTTAGCTCCCACCGAAAAAACCCTAATGAGATTACTCAGCTTCCAGGACATGCTAAGCTCCGTGAAGAAAGGGCCCAGAAGAAACAGAATAGTATTTCCTTTTTTTTTTTCCCCTCCATGAATCAGCCAAAAATATCCAGGCTAAAGAGTCTAACTTAAGATACAAAGGAGTTTTAAAGGGGATTTCAGTGACAGGACAGTAGCTAAAAATGTCAGAGACAAAAAAGGAGATGAGATGGTGGTGCTAATATATATTTATTTTTTTAAAAAGACAAATAGTTCCAGGTGCTGAAAATTCTTAGCAGAACTCATAGCAAAATAAACAGAGTTTCTGCATTCGCAGATGAATGAAATGAAGAAAACTTTCCAGGGTTTGGGGTTTTTTTTTGACTCTGAGAACTTTTTTCTTTTACTTTCAACAATTTGGCAGAAAACCTTTTGTTAGTGAGTATGAATTAACCCAACTGCCAAAATGATTGAAAAATTAACAGGAAAATAATGCCCTCAGTTACACATGCAGCAACTATTTGCCAGATAACATAGACTCACACTTCCCCAAATAACAGCAGAATCTGACCCTGGACTCAGTGTCCCTATGGTTCAGAACATCCTAAGACAGTCACAGTGGATCAGCTCCACTAAATTAACGCATCAACTGACCGGTCACCTGCTGCATGCACCTCTATTGTTACATAGAGCTGGGTAAAAAAATGTTTTCCTTCCCCTACAGTCCAAATGTCTGCTCCCGATGTGTGATGCGTGTCACATCCAAACATCCTTCCCGAAACTGTAATGCTACAGTAGATATCCCTGTAGTAGCTGGGCTTTACCTGTTTCGCCATTCTGCAGAGGGCGATGGCCAAAGGCTCTCTGCAGGGATCGTTTCGGTGGGCAGCTTCCCCTGGCGGGTCCCTGCACTCCGCCGACCTGACAAATGCAAGGAGGCCAGCAGAAAGCTGAGAATGTTACCATGCAGGATGGCTTGCCTCACTGTATTCTGGCCAGTCCTATAAATCAATACTATTTGATTGTTCAAATTATTTTCAAATGTTAATAATGATTTAGAAAATACTTAAGTGGGTTTCTGGGGAACGTTATTTTCTGCAAAAGAGGGAAAACAGACTTCCTGACCTTTTTGTTCCTCTTTGTCCATATTCACATGGCTTCAATGCGCATGGCGTCTTAGTTTTGACTTCTAACACAGTCAAACAAAAATAAAACAGACTAATCCATACTAATATACGGGAAATAAAATTCAGTAACATTGGATTCTAACAAATGTAAAATAAAATCGCTGATGCGAGACATTTCAGAATGGCAGCTTTTAATGAAGTAGCTTGCACAGGCTAAAGGCTTGTCATAAGACCTCTTGCTTTCCATGCTTGTCTTGAAAACTGTTCACAGAAACAGTACTGTGCATTTAGTTGATTCAACAGTGACTTGGTACCAAAACCCCAAACTGCCTTTACATTCATGTTTTTATTTCTTCTAATACATATATGCTACAGGGATGAAAAGATGTTGCTTGAATCTTTTATTGTGTATTTTTTAATTTACTAGTCCAGGTGATGAGCTGTTGGAAGAATCAAATCCGCTCAAAGCATATTTAATTTTCTAAATCAAGATGCTTCATTAATACTTGTGATGTATGTATATAGAGCGACATGATAAATATGAGTTTAGCAGTGTCAATAAACTGTATGAAAAGAGGGTTTCTCTTTGTTCCAGAGAATCCTAAATCACATGCTTGGAGCAAAAAACAGTCAGACACACGCCTCAGCGGGCGCTCGATACTCAGAAATGGTGTACATTCAAATTTAGGATATGGAAGACTTCCCATCCCACTCTTTTAAACATGGCTCAAGAGCCCACCATCAGAAGCAGCACTGCTCCAAACAGTTCTTATGCACAGGTAACCAGGAGACTGAAGACTGCAACTTTAAAACATCTCCCTCTGCCTAAGCCAGCAGAGTAGTGTTTCACAATACAGAGTTTAGATCATCAGAAAAAGAGAATTTTTAAATCCTCATCAGCGTCTCTCTGCTGGTTCTGCCATGCCCTGCTTCATTATGATTTAATTTGAAAATCTGTAATTATTTCATATAATCATCAGGCATTTGAATAGGAAAACTACTCATCTTCCCTAAGTCTTTTTTCAAGTTTCTATTCAAATGCATGTGAAGAAATTATTTTAATATTTAAACCATCCAGACACTTGTGAACGATTTGGTGTCTCAATTTAAAAGCATGCTTTTGATGAATTTAGACATACTCCAGTTTGTACTGGAAGTGCTTAATCCTTTACTTCTCATACAAGAAGAAATCCTACTGCCTTTAAAAGCACGACTTGATTTCCATCACCTTCGTCTTCAAGCCAGTCATGTTTGCAACTAATCTGCCGGCTCTGAATTCTCTCATTACTTTCTGGTTCTCAGTGCCAAGGCCCGAATATAACTGCAGGAAGAACCTGAATTCATAAAGCCTGGTAAGAAGAACAGATTTTTCTTCCCCATCTTCAGTAGCAAAATAATATTCAGCTGAATAATATTCACCTGAAGGTGAAATAATATTCACCTTCACTTTGCAGGTGAAAGAGTAGTACACAGAAACAACAATGACATTGGGCAGTAATTTCCAGTTGGGTCTTTTAAAAAGAGCTGCCAGATCTATTTGGACAAAATGAAATAAACAGCACAAAAAACTCCTTTCCATCTAGTAGCTAGTATAGTGTCCTCCTGATCCACACAACTTATTAATCACGTATTCCTCCCCTTCATCAGGAAGGATTCAAGATTTGTTTGAACTACTATGCACAAATTTTACTCAGCCTACTTGGCTTGCTTTGTAATTAATTCCTGCTGTCGTAATTGCAGCAGTGTTGCTGGAGCATGTAGCAGATCCAAACCAGAAAGGTGTCTTTGTCCTATCAGCAAACTAAGGACTGTTTTTAACTCTCCAAGTTTTCTAGTCCTGATGCACACGATTGCATAGAGTCGCAGGTTGGTTGCACAGAGTCGCAGCTTGACTTGATTAGATAGCTTATAATATTGATACCAGAAGGGGATCTGGCTAACGCCCAAGTTTTGTCGGGGATAACAAGCGTTGGCTTGTGTGCTTCAATGGAGCTTGTTCCCAAAAAACTCTGGGACCTCCCAGTTTGTAAAAATGCAGATGTGCTAAAATTTGTACTGAGCTTTACTAAATGTACAGTCAACCTAGACCAAAAACCCTGGTTACTTCGTTTTTGTGCAGTCCTACTGCAGAAGTTAGTCTGAACTTCTAACTTCCCCATCTAAGAGCACTCATACCTGTGGCAGATGCTTGTGCGAGGTGCCAGGCAGGATCGTATTGGAGAAATGACACACCAAAGATGATCATAGATTTTAACTGAATCATGGGGGATTTTACCATTTTCCCTTATTAAGGAGAATTTAAAGATTGCCCATAACAGCACTGATGTAACAGGAACAAAGTCTATGGGGAAAAAGTAGATTTCTGACAAGGTTGTAGCTGATTTATTGGTTGATTATTGGAGGAATTTCAATAAATGCTTTTTTTTTTTTAAATAAAAAGTCTGGAAACAACTTAAAAAGGCTGATCCAATTATGTGTTTCAAGACTCTGAATAAAAGCTGAGGTTGAGACAGCTAAACATTACGAGAGTATGGTGTACAGTAATAGTGCCCTGCTAATTTCAGCTGCAAATGAAAACCCAGCACCTTATCTGGGGCTCTTCCTGTATTTTCGGGATTTCCAGTCCTGTAGCTGGTGCTGTTTCGATGCAGTCAGAAATGTGAGTGTAGGTAAGATTTATTTTTTAAAGTGGTCATGGAGTTTACAAGAATTAACGCTGTTTGGCGAATTAACCAAGTTTTTTTTAAAAAACAGAACAAAGCAAATCTAGAAAGGGAACATGCGAGCAGCTCTTGCTCCCCAGAGGCAGTGATTTTTGCAAAGGTCCAGTCACGGCAACCTTTGGGAAACACATCTCATAAACACACGTGCCGTTGCCAGGGTGGATCTTGGCATTTTGTTGTGGCTTCTTATTCAGTTACACGACTCTTGGAGAATCTCTAGAGGGAAGGACTCGGCCTGGCCCCTGGAGATGGAGCCCTGGCGTGCCAGGCCCCGCTGGGCGGCCAGGCGGGACTAAGCGCCGCTGGCACCGGCGCCGGCACCTCACGCCGCCTCACAGCACCTCCTCGCACCGCGCC
>WAAD01036228.1:105109-123712 GCA_013389945.1 Fregata magnificens | reverse complement strand
AAGCCCCTCAGGCCCGGCGGCAGCGTGGGGCAGGCCGCTCCCGGGGGCTGCCTCTCCCCAGAGGGAGATGCGAGCGGGAGAAACCCTGTCAGGAGAAAAAAGGGCCCTTGGGTTACTGCTGAGGGGAAAGGGTTTAGAAATCGCCCCGGCCGCACCTGTGTGGTTTGGGGGGGGTGGGGGTGGTGGGTGTTGGTTGTTTTTTAAGGCCTTGCAGCCCAGTGTTTCAAGAAACCCTTTGCGTGTTTATACGAAGAAGCATCTTTTTTTCTGTACGACTCTACTATGAGTTGGCATGGACTGTTTCTCATAAGTAAAACCGAGTTGGGGAATGGTCTCATGGCTGACTTTTCTTTTCCTGACTTCCACTGATCTTCCCTTCCAGCTTAGTGAACTGAAGTTGGGAACAGTAGAAGCTTTGCGATCCATTGAAGGTCTGTTCAGACAGTCTCAGCTGATGTTAGAAAGCAGATGTGGTCATGTACACCCGTAAGATTAGTAAGAAAAGAACTACAGTATGTGGCTGTCAAGCATTTACTGTTGGTGTATGGGGAACCGTGTCCATGCTCACAGAGCTGCTTTTCATCAATTCCTGTTAATGTGAATTCATACTGGGTGGCCAGGCTGCCTGACGTACCTGAAACAACACAGATGCTGTGGGGTTGTTTATTGTTTATCTCTTTTCCTGAGGCTACTGAAAAACATGATAACTGAAGACATAGGAAAAATACATGTATTGTTATATAAACAGAGGAATTAGTGACTTTGATGGGGATGTGTGTAAGAAAATCCTTTACTATGCTGTGTAGTGAATAAGCGTCATACTTCTATTCACTTGAGTTCATTAAGTCAAAGCTGGAGCCAGCCTTCAAGCTGAGTGTTCATGATACACTGGTTAACTTCCACTTGAAGTAAGGTTACATATAAACTGAGACAATTTTTGTATTTGCTATTCATATGGGTCTGTATTGTGTACCACAAATACTGTATTTGTCTAGTGCTTTTAGTTCATAATTGTAAAACCATATGGTCTATGGACAGCTTCACTTGAAACTGAGAACATTCAAATAAATGAATCCAATTTTTCTTCGATTCCATTGGCAAGCATACTGACTAAAAGGGTAGTGTATCTCTGGTATTGGGAAGCAATGATTAAAACTCTCTTACATATTTAAACCTGCTGGTCTTGAGACAGTTTTATTTGGTGGACATCCTGTGAGGGTACCTGACAGATACCTGATGTGTTACTTTTTCCCAAATGGTTTAGGGAGTGAGAAAAAGGTTACCTCAAATGTCTTGTTCGAGAGGTTCCTCAGAGCATGAGCATAAAGCCTTTGTTCTCTCTCACCCACCTTCTCTTCAGGTGCTCTTCCAGTGGCTTTCCTGTGGGCTTAGTCTTAGTCGTGTTGAACACGAGAAATACAGAGCCTGCCACAGCAGCTGGGATCTGTGCTCAGCCTTTGGAAAAAAGATAGGGAAAAATGTTCTGAACTCCTCCAGGCGTCCTACCTTGCACTGCCTGGCTGTAAAGCAATATAATCCAATTTAGTTCCCCAGCCTCCTCTCTGGTTCCCACCCTGCTATTCAAAACCTGCAATCTTCTTATCTTTATTGGTATTGTTTGTACTCGGATAACAGTAACTTTTGTTATGGGAGTCTGTCAGCATCCATAATACAGGTGTTTTCAGAAGAGAGATTTGTACATCCCTTGGCGCAGACGATGGACACAAGAAGCACCCCCTTTGCCTTGTGATGCTACTGGTATTGCTCGTTGAACTGTTGTGCTAACAGTGAGTTGTCCTGATTGTTGACATCAGTTTAGTGGATTATGACTTAGAAGCAGAAGTGGGGAGATACTTTCTTGTCTGTTTTCTGTGCTTTCACAACCAATATTGTCCTGACATAGGTGCTTGCTGTTCACAACACAAGCTCTAGGTGTCATGGAGAACAGCTGTCCAGTAACTGTCCATTAAATTTTAGTCGCAGGTGTCTTTAAGTTCCCTTCTTCTGCATACCCTGTTACCACTCTAACTTACAAATCTGATCAAGCTTAAGCAAAACAGTGCGGAAGTGTATTGGCAAGAACTTGGAAACTTTATTGCAACAGCAAGTTTCCGCTTCATAGATGAGGCGGTTGTACCTCCAGTCAGCCAGATCATTGGGAGTATGTATGTATTTTTAACATTGAATCAGTGTGCTAAGACTGTATGGAGAGATGCTGGATTTGGGTCCAAATCAGATTGGTTTAGCGTTTGTAGGACTCAGGAATATTATAAACCTTGAATTTATTTTTTTCTATCCTCACATTCTTTCTTCATCTCTCTTCAGCAACCCCCTAACACAACAAATTCATGTTTCATTTGAAGATTTTCTTAACTAAACAATGGAAAAAAATCTTTCTGAACTCTGAAGGCCATTCTCTCTTTTAGGAAAATGATGGCCTCCTTGGGACCTTGAGGGTTTTTTTCCCCTCAGCCGGGTAACCTGCTTGAGATTCAGCTCATTTCTTCCATAGACAAAGGCAGGGTCTTTTCTGTCTTCTTTAGATCTTACCAGCTGAGCTTCATATTAATCAAGCTTGCTGTTCTCTGCTTGGCACAGAGTTCAGTAATCCAAGCTATGGTTTACAGTGTTGCAACCATGCAGTGTGTCTGCACAGGGCAGAGCACTGTCATCTCATCTTTATTATGACATTTGTCTTTGGGGAAAGTGTATTCATCAAATCATCTTAATAGCAATGTGTCTTTCAGGTCAGCAAAAACGGCTTTGACAAAGAAGTCACAAACAGTAGTCGGGAACCCTACAAGTCTTGAAAGTCCTGACACCACAAACATTAGTTCACTTGCTACATATTCCAAAAAGGAATATTTTGTGTTCAGCTGGAGAAGGGGTTTGAGCTCTAGGTCCCTGTTAGATGCTGTCCTCCTTTCTGTGAAGTCATACAGGTCTTCTGGTCAAATTAGTGTAAAACATCCTGAAAGCNTTTCCTTTCTAGGCACAAGAGTTTGTTTGGTTTAGGTAATCTGGTACTTTATTCTAGCGAAGAATAGTGCTTTCTTTTGATAGCACTGCTTGTTCTGTTTCAATATGGGTTCATAAGATAAATTTATGTTTGCTCTATGGACCCATCAGTGCTGCATCTAACGCTAGGGGTGTTGGAGCTTAACTCCCACCAGAAGAAGCTGTTTGTCTGAGGCCCAAGACCTATGTAAAAAGACAGTAAAAGTTGCGTCTACAGGGTTAGCAGCTCTCAGTTTTGGGGAGCAAATCCTGAGAAAGGAGAATGAGATGTGGCCTCTTCCAGATGAGCTGCCAGAATTCAGGAAGCAACACAAGTCGGTTGTCTGGAGAATGCTGGGCTGGGCAAATACTGACTTATGCCAGTCTTGGAGAGCGGAGGAGTGGGCTGAGTGTCACCTGTGTTGGGGAAAGAGTTTGAACGGGGGAATGTTGGCTCAGCATGAGGCATTTCATGGCTGCCTGCTGGAGAAGTAACAACTTGTGTTCCTCCTTTCCCCTCCAACCCTCTGTGCTGCCATCCTCCTTCTCCAGTATGTTTTGCGTGATGGGGCAGGAAAGGGCAGAAGAAAAAAGGATGCTGAGCAAGTTATGTCTGACCTGGGGAGAAGAGGTATCTAATTTATCTTGAGGAATGCAGGGAAAGAGCTTGAGAATGGTTGTACTGGACTAAATTAGGTAGCAAAAGAGAAGATCCTTTCTGTTTGGTCAGAGTATCACCTTTTTTGTATTTTTAGACAGGCAAAAATAACAATTTCAGCTATTCTGTGCTGTTAATCCTAAAATATCTAGAACTATTTGTCAGCACCAGATCTATGCCTAACTTTCTGTGCTAAAGCTGCTAAGTTCCTCACAGTTCTCTTGTATTATTCTTCCCCAGACAGGAAGACTAGTTTGTTTGTGTTTGTTTGTTTTTTTTTTTTTTAAATCTTTCCTCTGTGACTACATTTGTTTTGGATTATCCCTCTTCTGAACATTTAACCTGACTTTTAAGCCTTCAAGCATTGTCATAAATGCACACTATAGCAACCAGAGCAAGTAGGGTAAATCCAAGCACTGTGATGGATATACTTTAAGTAGGTTTTATGTTGAACTTAAGCATATTTTTGGATTCAGCTAACACTAGGGCTTTTTATTTTTCTTTTTCTTGAAGCCCTATTCCACCTCTGGGGAAGGTAATTTTTATTTTATTGTTTATGTAAGATGTGTAGAAAATTTAAGAAACGCACATGGACTTATGGAGAGTTGGATAATATTTTTAGAGACTGTCAGAATGGATTTCCTGCATTTAAAATTGTTCTGTTTAGGTAATACATTAAATACGTTAACACTTAGGTGATCTCTATTATCCATTTTTAGGAACAGATACGCAGTTTAGTGGACAAGCATGTGGAATTCACTGCAACTCTTTTCAGGATGGTTCTTCTTTGGAAGAGACGATGGCTGTTTTGAAATTTCTATAGTGTCTTTTTATTAAATGAGAATTCCTAGTCAGAGATACTATTCTGTCTGCAATAATAATGCTTCTTATTAGACACAGAGAATCAAGTCTCTGCATATAGTCTGTTTAGATCATTTATCGTAAAGCACTGGCCTCTTTGAAACAAGTAACCAGTTTTTCTATCTGCATTAGTGAAAATAAATAAGGTAAGAAAACTATTATAAATACTTCTCTACTATATGTGAGATGATAGACATATAGAAGTATGGATAGTATATGTATATATGTGTTTGCAGGATTAGAGCCTAAAAAAGAACATAAATTCTATTAAAAACCTGAAAATGAAGGGAAAAGTGTATTCTAGTGAAAGAAAATTTCATAACTCAATACAAACTTTGTTTTTTGCAGAGGCAGCAGGATTGTGACTTGCACTTACACAATCAGCAACTGGAAAAATGCCAGGTTCTAAAAGTAACTTGGTGTCTTTACATGAGGATGTTATAAATGATACTTCAGACTTCAGTGAAATGAAAATTTCAGACGAAAAAGGATCTGTTGAAAAAAGAACAATGACTCTGATTGAGAAGAATGGCTATCACGACTCCGTATACATAAACGCAGCTAAGATTTTTCAAGGCATTCATACTGAAAAGCGCAAGGATAGAATATTGGTGCGGTATGGTGATGACTCAGTATCTCCCATGCTGACTTTTAAAGATCAGTATTCCCAGCGTGTATCTTATGAACTGGCTTTCAGTGCTCTAAAATGTAAGTACAAAACTTTTCCAAGAATTACCAACAGAAATGATGCGGCAGAAAAAATATGGAAAACCAAAGTGTTTAGTTTCTGCCTGACAGCAGAGATCTGGGGAATTTTTTGTTAAACTACAGGTTACTACTAGACTACTTGTATCCCTCAAATATTTACATGTATCTAAGTGGTGTTAGCATTTTGTGAAATCAGACATTTAAACTCTATACTTTTTCATGTAAAGGAATTATACTTACTTAGAGTTGCTACTGTTTGTGATTGAATTTGCCTTTAAGTTTCATGGTGTTTAAACTTTCAGGTTTTTCTTTAGTGATTTATAAGTTTTTCTTCCATAGAATCTTGTAGATTTTATAGCTGTCAATATTTTGTCAATATTTTCTTTTTTTGCAGATCAAGATCTTCTTGAAGAAATATTGTTAGATAGTTGTGTTTACCCCTGCCAGTCAATAGTAAGTGAACATTTTTGTGAGGAAATAAATTTTGTATTTTCTGAGTTGATGTAATTAGAATCTTTTCTGAGGATTCTGCAACATTCTTCAAAACAACATTTGTTGGTTTGAACTATATGGTAGCCTGAGACTGAAATACTGCTGTCCTTTTTAGTTAGTTGTCTAAAGCATCAATCTCCAAGGTACTAGATTGTTGGTTGTGAGATTCTTGTTGCATCTTACTGCTGGGAATCAAAACCTTCAAAGAAAGAAGGTAGGAGAGTGAACCATAATGCTTACTGCAGTGTAATACTTGCTCAGTGATGTTGTCCATGAGCTAGTCCATGTCTATGTATTTTCCTTCCCTGCTGTGTCCTCTTGTGAGTGGGGAAAAAAAGTCATGTCTGTGGGAGTTGGAAAGCATGGAGTGAACCCCATCAGACAAAAGAATGCATTGAACCCATGTTTCATTCCCTGGGCAAACTGTATTGTATACAAATATTGTACTTGCAGTGGCAAAAATTGGTCCAGTTTACTCTCTCAACATGCTTTCCTGCTTTGACATGAAAAGAAAATCTAGAGCTGGCAGAGTAATCTGCTATTCCTTCCAGTTTAGTCTTTGATGCCTTTGAAAATTACAAGATGAATTTGAACTGATGTTATTTGTGGAGATTGATGTGAGCAGGCAAATGATCTAACACATTTGATTTTTGGCTTGTTTTTGTAAGGAAGTAGGACTTAAGTGGTAACATTTTGTGTGGTTGGTATTTCCCTAATAACTTGACTTTTTGAGCTAATTTCGGTCATATTTGTGAGAAGGTAAGAATTTTTGAAGGCATAAGAACTGTAGGAATTCCATGAAAAGAGGTAGACAAGAGTAACTGAAGTGCTGTTAATTACTGTCCCTAAGAAGGAGATGCTCCCTGTTTTAAATATTCAGACATGGGAAGGAGATCTTACGTATGTCCTAACTGCAGAATGGTTATTATAACTGAGCTTATCGGTTGTTATATACCGAAGAATCCCACAAGAGACAAATTGGTAGACAAAAGTTTTTGTTAGCTTAGCTATTCGAGGAACCACTTTATGAGGAAAAAATAATTTCAAAGTTTAAATTCTGATAACATTAAAAGTTGTTAAGATTTAGTATATTATCTGTGTGTATGGAGAATGTTTTTAATTTTGATAAGCTAAACAACTTTTAAGTTGTGTATTTGAGTTTTTAAAAAATTATTCGGTGTTTTACTAACTCTCCATGAGGAATTACTTTCATATTCTTACAAATAAGCATTTCATTGGAGTTTTTAATGCCTCTTACATGGGATACTGCTGTTTGATATGGATCTTTTTGCAGGAGTAAGGCATGCTTTGTGTCACTTTCTCTATCCAGTTGCTTTTCTGTTGCAGCCAGATGAATTAACCAGCTTGCTTGTGGTGATGCTTTATGACCTACAAGACCGAAAGTTTCAAGCACGAGAGATTTTTGATGAAGAGGAACCTGTAGCAGAAGTTCGGAAAATAGAGCGTTATCTATACAGGTATATAGACTAAGAACTTTTTTGGTTGATATATATTAGCAGAAATACAGATTTGTATAACCAGTGCCTTTTTTTTTATAATTGTCAATATTACAGATGTCTTTCAGCTTCAAATTTTGTGGGCTTTGTTTTTATTTCTAATGAGAGCCTAGTTTGAAGGGAAACTTTCATATTCTTATCGTTAAGAAAAATGCAGCTAACAAACCATCTTTATATTGTGGATTATTTTGCTAGAAAAAGGTATCTTGGAGTTGTTGAAACTTTTTTCATACAATTTTAGAAAAGAAATCAAATAGTAAAGGTTCATAAATATAAGTGTAATAGAGTTGAGAGGTCATGGAATGGAATAATATCCATTTATTTAGCAATACTGCTATTATGGAACTTTGTTAAATATTTATTATTTTAAGTAATTAGAACCAAAAAAAGAGGATATGTAAAATAAACATTTTAAGTAGTGTTCAAGTATTTCTTTTGTCAGTCTGGTGATGAACTCAACAGGCATTTGTTGGACAAAATTGTGTTGCTGCTGGATTTAGAATAGCCCAAAAAGCTCATGAATGTCATAAGTGCAAGGTATTCCTGGAGGGCAGTAAGTAATATACCTTGACGTCTGAAGTAGCTCACCAGCTATTTTTATTTGCTTTGAATTGTCACGTATCAAGATTATGCATAAAGCTTGTGGGGAAAAAAAAAGACTGGGAATATTTCCTCTGAGATTTTCATGTAATAGTAATAATAAAACTGACTCCTGATTGCCACCATAGTTGTGTTGTTTCTGTACACATTTAGAGGTCAGCTTTCATCAAATGCTCATTCTGTACATATATGTATTTATATCTTCAAACACACAAAAAGAACCTGATGATTGTATTCCACAGATTGCAGTTCCAAAACATATTTGGGGTTTTTTTTTAGCTGTCTGAGAAAATTGATGTATTTGGGAGTCATCTGTCGTAATTCCAGTCCCGTGTGCATTTAAGTAAAACAGTCTTAGCTATGTACTGCTACCTTGCATCTGACGTTGTCTGGGGTAGAAAATGTCCTATGACTGTGTATTTCCTGTAGCAGCTTGCAAAATGAGGCCTCACTTTTGGTTTTGGTTTCTGAGCAAGATAGTATTGTAATAGAAATATTGCATGTTAATAGCTGGTGTAAACATTTATAAAACTTATTAAACTTGTGATTATGTTTTTGTAGTTTTAGGACCAAATTGGCAGCTGCACTAGCAAGATGCCGTATCAAACATGATGCTCTTTCAATTGAACACATTCTACCAGAAGCCATACGGAAGCAGGAGCAAAGGGCTTCTGCTTTACCTTTATGTGTTTGGGTAAACACATTTAAAATGAGGTAAGGTCTTTAAAGTATCATCTAATATTGACATTTTTACATATGAAGTGATGTGGTTTGCTACAGACTTGTTTTAGAATTTCCAGGTTATATTATTGCCAGTAATTTAAGTTTCTTATAGTAAATTCTGCTTAGTCCAGCAACATTGCCTTATGTTTCTTTGTAGTTTTTATATATTGCAGTAATGGTATTCATAAACTGTGACAAAGTTGTGAAAAAGCTTTTCTTACTATTCTGTTGCTTGTGTGGGTCTCTCATGAAATAAATGAGGAAATAAAGTTAGAAAAAACTATATGGGTGAGTAAACTCTGTGATGAAAAATAGAGGAAGAGAAAACTTCTTAAAAAGTGGGTGTATTATTATAAGCCATAACATTGCCAAAGCGTGTTAAGACAGACACAATACTTAAAACTGGTGTTTATTCTGTAAGGATAGTGTAAACTCAAAATAAAAATACACTTTTAAAAATCCTTATATTCGGTGGGCTACTATGTATGTAACCCTGGTGTTCCCAGTTCTGTGCTAACCGATACATGAACCATACCACGTTATCCTGTTATCTATTTTGTTAGACAGGTAATCCATTTTATCATGTTTTCAAGAATTCTTTCTTCATACTCTTGTCTTGGGCCCGTGTTCTGTGCTTAAGTTGTAGGCTCTTCAAGACAGAGAAGGTGTCTTACTCTGGTTGTGGTTTTGCAACCCTTAACTAAGACTGAGCTGAAAGCTGCTGCATTGACCCTACGTTTAATGTACCATATAAGCTTATGGCACTGTCTGAAACTGCATTTCAACAAACAAGTCTTGGTGACTTTATGATCTTTATGATATTTATCTTTATGATATTTGAATTGCAAACCTCAGCATTTATGCCTTTATTACATTTACACAAGGATTATTGCAGATATCAGCCATTAAATTCATTGGTGAGCTGGGCTAAATTGGAAACAATTGAAAGAACTAAACTATTCCAGCAGTAAATTTGCGACAGTGTTTCCTGAGCACATGGACATTTATGTTTTGAAGCTTTGAATCATCCTCTGGAGATACATACCTCTTTCTTAATTTATTTTATCAGACTTATTAACTTAATTGTTTCAAACCAGAGTTTATGTGTCTAAAATAGAGTGAATTCGCCTCCTGCATTAGGCAGTATTGCATTTTATATATATATATATATATATATGTACACACACAGATACACTAAAAAAAATAAATGGCAAAAATCCATATAATCAATGTGAACTATATTGCTTAAGTAACTGTTGTGTATTTAATAGTCAGAGTTGTATGTTAACAGCCTTCAAGATGTTTTCAGAGATTTGAAGAAGAAGGGATACACAAGAGTTGAAACTGTGTCAGACTTTGACCGTTATACGTACTGTATGGACCAACATTGCCATGATGTATTGGTTTTTCCTTCCTTTCTTAAAGAAGAACTGCTTAATTTAGATCTTTTTGCAGATTGCAAACTCTTACTGCAGGTGAGTTGATGTCACCCTTGGGTAATATGATCTGCAAACTAAAATAATGCTTTGCATTAGAATGAGGTCATGTATTTTGTGACTGTCCTATTAAATCAGTCAGGCAGCAACATACTCTCATAAGGTTTTGGATGTTTTTAATAATCAGAAGGTTAGAAACTGTTTCACTTACCAAATTTAGCATGTAAATGTTAATGCTTATAATTGATAGCTACAGTTCGTTTAGTAGAATGTTTTAAATTTAATCTTAAAACTGTTGAAATAAACATCAAAAGTGGTCAAAGAGGCAGTCTCACTTCTGGAGAGTTTCTAAGTAACTCTATACACATTACCCCCAGTCAGTAGATAATGATATGCTAATGTTGTAAGATCTCTTCCTCTTCAACTGCATATTTGTGATGGAATGATGACGCTTGTTTGTATTTTGTGCAGTGTGGTTCCTAAAACTCCATAAACCCCACTGGTCTTTTTTCTGCCTTGCCATCATTAGCCTCTCCAGGCAAGATAGGTCAGAGGTTGCTGTTGTAGAGCAGTTGTTTGGAGTAACCGTCCAACAACACACAACCAGAAATTACCTGAAGTGTTTGATGATTCTTGAGTGCTTAGTAGAAACATTTCAAAGGGCATTTTCACTTGATGCTTAGCATTTTCTGGAAATTTTAGCCTTGTCATGGTTTAACCCCAGCCGGCAACTAAGCACCACCCAGCTGCTTGCTCACTACCCCCCGGTGGGATGGGGAAGAGAATCAGAAGAGTAAAAGTGAGAAAACTCGTGAGTTGAGATAAAGACAGTTTAATAGGTAAAGCAAAAGCCACACACGCAAGCAAAGCAAAACAAGGAATTCATTCACCACCTCTCATCGGCAGGCAGGTGTTCAGCCATCTCCAGGAAAGCAGGGCTCCATCACATGTAACAGTTAACTGGGAAGACAAGCGCCATCACTCCGAACATCCCCCCCTTCCTTCTTCCCCCAGCTTTCTGTGCTGACCATGACGTCCTATGGTCTGGAATATCGCTTTGGTCAGTTGGGGTCAGCTGTCCCAGCTGTGTCCCCTCCCAGCTTCTTGTGCACCCCCAGCCTACTTGCTGGTGGGGTGGTGTGAGAAGTGGAAAAGCCCTTGACTCTGTGTAAGCACTGCTCAGCAGTAACGAAACCATCCCTGTATTATCAGCACTGTTTTCAGCACAAATCCAAAACATAGCCCCATACTAGCTACTGTGAAGAAAATTAACTCTATCCCAGCCAAAACCAGCACAAGCCTCAAAATTTATTACCCAGCTTACAAAGTAATTCAGTATTCAATATTCAATTTCAGTATGTATATTCTGAATAGACGACTTACAGAAAAGAACTATACATGAGAGCCCCATAGGTCATGGGAACAAATTCTGAGTTACTACTTAAGAATATTCAAAGTGAGGAAACAACCTCAAAAACTCTGTCTCTCTTTGGTAGGGTAGGATGGTACTTGAATGCTGTAAGTGGATACGTAGACATTGATGTGAACTTAAAGGTTTAGCGCCTTTTTTTTTTTCCCCTCCCCTTTATCATCAGTGTTTGCCAGATTTCATGCAAAACATGGTACCTGTGGTCCATATCTTCACTCTTTGCTTTTTAAAGTAATTTGATTGAGACAATGTTTGATATATCTCCTTTTCTCTTCATGACCTGTAGTATGAGATCATTTATTCTTGTTGAGAGGTCCCTGTGCTTTCTGCATTCAAATCTGCCTCTCTCTTGTCAAGTTTCACCAAAATCTTGGTCTTTGATCTGTAAGGGCTGCCTTTCTCCTATAATTATTGTCAAGAGCTATGTGAATAGTTTTGCATTTCTCTGTTAAGCTGCCTCTGAGGATGAATTCTGCATATTGTGGCCTATGTTTGTCTTCTCTGGAACTGCCTGTTGCTATGAGTTCCTCCCCTTGGGGACGATACACACTTACATTCTTTTCACCTGTAGATATTGTGCTTTCTTATGCATTAGTTAGAATTAAATTATTTAAATTTAGTGAGTGACTTAATAAGTTGTTTGGTTTTGTACTTTATTTAATTCTATATTAGCAGCTATCCCTGATTAGTTTTTCTCCTCCTTTCCTTCGTGTTTGTCATGAAAACAATGAAATACTTTCCTAATTTACTTGGAAAAGAAGGTTGGCATTCATAGAAACCAAAGTAGTTGGTCATACTTAATTTTTCTGTCATTATTTTCTAGGATAAGTCTCGCAGCCTTGCTGTACACGCTGCACAGGTGCTGTTGAATACAGGTGATGACATTATAGTGGCTCACGTAGGTTCCCATCTGACCATTGCCCATATGTCAGTGCTGACAAATCACAGCACGTCCAGAATTTTTGTTTGTGGTGTGAAATCTTCAGCAAAAGCAGCAGAACTGAGGAACTTGTTCAGTCACATGGGATGTAAAAGTAGGTGTTAAAACAGTTGGTATGCATAAAGTGTTGTAATATAGATGTTTGTGATATCTATAAATATGGTATAATTCTATCAGAATTCAGAGGTCCCTTGTTTGAGGACTTGGAGAGGGCAGTAACAACTTTTTTTTTGTCACAAGGTGAACTGACAGCTCTTCAGCTACAATCAAGTTAATCAAAGGTTGCAGATTAACCATGTCATAGATGCAGGCTCCTGCAATGTCAGGGTGAATTTTTCCATATAAGTAGTACTGTACAGCAGTTGGTGTAGCTGGTAGCTGGGAACTTTTGGGTCCATTTATTTGGTGTCTTGGCTGTTGCTTTCAGCCTGATTTTCAGCTGTTTGAGGGTGTTAATCCAAAACCCATGCACTTGTCCAGTTTACCCAGAAGATACGATCAGAACAGAATGCAACAAGACCCTGGAACCCCATTAGCAGTCTTTTCAGTGGAAGATGCTAAGGTCTAGCTAGTCCTTCAATCTGTTTGAAATCAGTGGGGCATGCTTTGGAGGATCTGGGTCAAGTAGGCTCTAGCAGGCTCTAGCTCTATGGAAGTCTGTGTAACAGCACTGTCTCTTCACTTTATCACATTAAAATTAGGCAGGCTTAGTTGCAGAACTGTTGAGTTTTTCCCTTTTTTCCAGATATTGAGTTGTTACATGAAGACTTTACTGAGGCTGGACCAACAGACCAGAGACTTCAAAAGGCAAAAGTTATTTTGCTGCTACCTCAATGCTCTGGGCTGGGTGTTGGCAATCCGATAGACTTTATTTTGAATGAACATGGAGGTAACTTTTGATACAATAGCTAGCTCATGCTTTCTGGTAGAAATAGTATTCAAGTACTGTGGCCTGGACATCGTCGCTGCTTCAGTAAATTGTATCATTTTACAAAACCTTATTTTAACTACTGTAAAACATATATTAAATAACTGGCATAATTCTGTGTGTCTGCTTCAAGTCGATAGTATGAAGTTTGAGGGTTATTCTGGGGAGCAGAGTGTATATAGCCTTTCTTTTAAAGTAAAAAGTTTATAGGCAGTAAATTTATTTCAAGATACCAATGTGTAAGTAATTTTCCATTGATTACATTCCTTTATTGACTGTATAAGTCTATTGACTGTACAGTCTTCATTAAATAGAAGCAAGTAAGAGGCAGCAGTAATTACAGGTAAAGAGGGAAAGGAGAATAATTTAGGCACTCCTTGGGATTGTAATTTGTAAAACCTACCTTCCCACTGCATTAGTAATAACCAGGTCTGTTGCCAAAGCATTTTCTGCAAACAACTAAGTTTTAAGACACTAATACAAGCTGCAATAGTAAATTTACAACTCGTTGCATTTAGATGCAGGATTGCTAAGAGACCTTTTCCAAGGATCTGTATCTGCGGATAAACTCGGTATTCTTGCTGAGAGGCAGCTTAATGAGTTGATGCATGCAATGAAATGTAAGTGTGCTAGCTCTCCCAATTTCCGGGAAGACCTTGTACTATCACCAGTTTTTACATAGTTAAAAATACACTTATTACTGTATTAGTTAACAGTAAGCGTGTAACCAAAACCCTTAAATAATGATCTCCTCAAGTTTGAAGGTGTTTCTGTGTCCTAGTGTTCACCAGCCATTAATACAATAATCTTCTGCATTATGTAGAGAACTGGCTTACTGGCTTAGTCATACTCTGCTTTGGAAAAGTTGTAAATGTAGTCTGACTCTATCTTCATGCTGCCACTTTCTCCCCCCCCTCCTTTGGTAGCTGTGTGAACAGACTGGATGCAGCTATGAATTTGTGCTGAAATCGGCAAATATTTGAAAAATTTTAATTATTGAAAAACATGAGAGATTGAATACTAATGTGTGCAGGAGGATATATTTTATTGGTGAAAGTGACGTCTAAACATAATTTTAATGATGCTTTCAGTCCTTAATAAAACCACTGTGTGTATGAAGAATTTGAACAGTGGAAAATTTTTGTTTGTTTTGTAGTTAAAGTACAAGCTATTGTTTACTGCACTTGTTCAGTTTACCCAGAAGAAAATGAACTAGTAGTGAAAAAAGCACTGGAATATGGAGTGGAAGGAACTAAAGTACAACCATATAGGTATGGAATGAGTAGTTTTGTCTATGGAAAAATTAAAGTATAACTTTTAAATTGTAGCATAATTCTTGTTCCAGACTGATCTGTGTTTTGCATTAGATTAACATTTAAAATAGTTTTTTGCTGCCTCTCACTACTCTCATAACATCAAAAGGAACAGAATAAGTAGCATCCTCTTGACTTTTTCATGTAATATTTTTGTTCCCATCTGAAACTGAGATGAGAGGAAGGCATCACTGGTTGGAAATAACATTGTGGTGAGCTTCTGATAGAGCTATTGCCTTCACCCTATCAGTATTCAGAGAATGAAGCTAGTTTAAGATAAAATGGAGACTAGAAGTCAGGGAACTTGCTAGCATGCTCTCAGCTTCAGACCTAGAACAATCAGTTCCAAAGGAAAAAGAAACCAAGTCTTAAAATGAATAATACAGAAGAATTAGAACCTCTGCTGTATGATTGCTCATCCCTGTATTCGGATGAATGACTTTTGGGAGGACAGGTTACAGTAAGAGAACATCCTGTGCAATCATAACAAATGCAAATACATATGAAGAAAGTATGTGTTTGTGTATACTTTATACTGTACGCAACCTGTCAGCTGTCATCCCTGTCAGCTGGAGCAATTGTTAAAAGGCTGATGGGTATTTTGTGGATTTTCCTTTCAGTCACAGTAGATAAATGCAAACAGTTGGCACTTGCTTGCACATAGATATAATAGCTGATTACAGGATGCAGGTTAAAAGAGTTTATGTTGCCAAAAGCACAGGAGAGTAACACTGTATTTTTAGATTTTATATTATCTTAGATGATGTTAATGACTTGGCTATTGTGGGGAAAGGTACTGTGGTTCAAGATATCATTCAGTGTATTTAAATTTTGCATGATTAAAATGGTAAATGTTAACTGTGGCCAATCCAAAGAATTTTAAAAAGAGGTGTGTTACGCATAATGTTAAGATACAGTACAACAAAATGCATCTTTCTTGCAAATAACTGATAGAAAAGAGCAGCCTGCTTGAAATTTTATGCTAAATGGGATGAAATCAGGGTATGTCTTGCCAATGATGCTATGCTAGTCCAAAGCATTTATGGACTTTTGCTGTAAACTGTCTTTTCCTTTGGGACTTGAAATTTTGTGAGGTCTGTTATGTCTTGACCTCTATGCAGCTATTACTCTATGGGGAGAACTAGAGGGGCCTTGGAACATAATGGTCTCTGAATGATTTGAACACAAACAATACATAAATTAATGATATATATAACAGAATTTATATAAAAAAAATTCTGAGATTTTTTTTCCGGAGCTTTTTATTTTTTTCAGAAAAAAAATTCCTCCTTGTCTAAAACACTCCTCCTCCCCCCAAAGCCAAAACAAAATCTACTCAGCGTTTTGCAGAAATATCATGAAACTTGTCATACCACCAAATTATACTTTTACTATCAAATACAAGGCAATCTCAGATGTTAAGAGAGGGAGAACAAAATTACATTAGGATTTTTGCAGACCTGAGCAAATTTGTGACTGAAGACTGATTGAACTTCATAAATGGTGATTCCAGAATCAGTTCCTCCTTCACTGTCATGCGTGTATCGTGGATGTTTTCATGCCTCGTTCTTGCTGCAATAAAGCTGTTGGTAACCAGCATAAACAGAGCAATAATAGAACACCATAAATAAAATATATAGTGTGATTATGCTTGTCTTGAGTTGAAAGCTCAAGCCATTTAAGATGCATGTACTACTTACGACAGTTCCTTGTACGCTTTCCTTAGAATTAATTAGGTAACTTATTTGACTAACAGAACGCAGGATAGAATGAAAAACTCTTGCAAAATTACTAGTCCCTGTGTTCACAGTAGTGGCTTTGAGAGGCAAGTTATACTAATAAAACATCCTGTGTGATCATCACAGATCTACTTAATTTCCTTTTCCAAGAAAATTGAGGGCTTTCAGGAAACTCTTACAGAAGTTATGCTTATATATATATCTTTTGGAATTACTCTGCAGTGCTGGAGCGGTGCTGAACAAAATAAAGCTGTGCTGGCGGTAGGGGCCTTACAGCCGTGAGTGATGTCGTAAAGGTGGTTTCAAACATGTACCCACTGTCTAAGCTGAGCTTACCTTAAGGATATGACAAACAGTTTATAGCAAAGACTTTACCTTACATAAAGGTACACAAGGCAAACAAGTGCATATAGAGGAGATGCTAAACCATTCGTGCATTTCCCTTTGCCTATCAACTTTGAGTTAATTTTTGTATCAATTTACAGGGCCAGACTATCTGTTAAAGGGATTCTTGGTAACAGTAATCTGTATACATCAATCAAAGTAAAGACTGTCGCTTCTTTTGCATTGGATGACCAGATCTAAAAGCTAAAACCTCCTATGTGTCATAGGGCATAGAATTTTATTCAGTAATGCAAGGAGGATGTGAGCCTTGTAGTCTGTTTTAACAAGTTCTGAGGGACATGCAAAAAAATTGAGAATATGGTGTAAACTTGGGAACAAACAGTTTTGCAGACTTCCCATTAGACATGGACTAGCCAGCCAAATTAGGATATTGCTTACAAATATTGAATGCATTTCTCCGTAACCATCTTTGAACAAAGCTCTGTCTCTAGGATCAATGGAGCATTGAGGAGGGGCTGTATCATACAGTCCTCACCAATGCAAAGAGGAGAGGGTAAAAATTGTGTTAAGGACATTTTGATAGCATTTTTCTATACTGAAACAGCTTAGTACTATTTTAGCAGCCTTACGAGCCAAGTCCTTGAGGCCTGTTTATAACAGCTAGGGATTACTGGAATACAGGGAGAACATGAGAAAAGGCTAGTTCTTCCTTCCTCATGGATGCATTGCAAAACTGTAAATTTGAAAAAAACAGCACTCAGTTATTACAGATAGGCAAATTTTTCTAACCCAAGATTTTTAGCTTAGATATATTATTTATTATGAGCATATACTTAATAACTCAAAGTCAACACCTATATGAATTCTGTGTACTGCTCAGTGTTTTCAGAGCATTCCCCAACTTCATGGACAACTTGATAATCCAGTAATTGCAGACCTGAGAAAGAACATAGTTGTTAATTATGTTCATACATATTTGTTATCTGGTGATTAATATACTTAATTATTGGAAAAATGGAAAAAACAAATTAATTCTAAAAAGCTGAATTCTCATGTCTGTCTTGAATTGCAGTTTTTTTAAAATGAAGATAGGGCTCTATAAGACTGTCATTAAAAGACATAGTTTGGAAATTACTTTTAATATATCCTTATTTATTTCAATTTATATCCTTAAATATTATTTTCTGGTCATTTATTTTTTACAGGCTTATTCCTCCTGTTTTTTCTCCTTGCTCCAATTCAAAGGCTTCCACTGAAATTTTTTTCAAAATAGAGCCATCAGAAATTTCCAGTGGCTGTTTTCTAGCTATTCTAGCAAGAGAGGTAAGCTAAGAAAATTACCATTTAAAAACACTATACAGAAAAAGAATATTTTCCAAAAAATAATATATGAAATGGAACATTTAAAAAAATTTCCTGGCTGTTCTTTAGTTGTCTTAAGAACAAAGAGTAAGTGAGCAGTTGAAATGTGTAACTGGGAGAGTTTTATGCTGAGCATCGCTTTCCAACATGTGCCTTTTCTTCTGGAGCTGTTTATGATCAGAGCAGTTTCTTGATCTAAGTCCGTGCTAGGAACATCTAGAGGAAATATATTGTTGCTGTCACACCTTGGAATGAAATACACAGCTTGATTAGACTCATGATAAATGGTGTCTAGTAAAGTTATTTGTTATGTCTGTATGTGTCACCAAGATTTGCCAGTATCCAGGCAGACAGTGTCACCCGTAGGGATTAAGACTTCATTATAACTTGAATAAAATAGGTATGAATATGTTTCCGTCCAAAACTAAGGCATATGCAAATCTGGCTAGAAAAGCAGGGGGCTTCTGCTGAGTAAATGGAAAAGTCTTCGCATGATTCCTGAGGAAAGGCCTTAAAGGGGTAGTTTGCATCTCTGAGCATCAACATTTTCCTCTT